>PVKA01039262.1:0-19604 GCA_004027165.1 Ctenomys sociabilis
ACAGCTCAGCTTAATATTATGGGCTCACGATGTATACTTCATTTTTATACTTTTATACTTTTCTGCTGGATGGTTAAGACCCAGATAGATTAAAACTTATATATCAACACATGAACTTTATATTTCCTATGTGGTCATTGAAGTCTTCTCAGGGTTTATCTTGTAGTCCTGTACATTATTCTGTAGTTCCTTTGTCTGTTTTTCTTTCTGTTTTGTTTGTTTCATTCTTGGCTGAACTGGGGATTGAACACATGCCCTTGCACTTGCCAGGGACGGGCTGAAGCCATCTTGCCCGCCCCTCTTGTTTTTTTTTTTTTTTTTTTTTTTCAAAGAATCAACTTTGGCCTTATTAATTATCTATATTGTCCACTTTCTCTAGCTCAATTTACATGATTTCCATTTTTGAATTTTCTTAGGGTTTAACATATCTAATTCTTTTGGAGGCTATTTGAGGATTAATAGCTTTTATCCTATTATATACATTTAAATTTCAATCCCATTAGAACACCCTAGCTTCACTATCTACCCTCTAATTTGTACATCATGAAGTTTATAGACTCTGAATCTATGTTTGAATCCATTGGATTCCATTATGATAATTATTCTTTTAACACATACCCATATATTTACCTCTCTCTTTGCTCTTAATTCCTTTCTGTAATTCTAAAGTCTGTTTTCAGTTATTTTTCTTCTGGATATAATAATAATTAATTTCTTTTGCTATTATCTAAACTGTCATTTGTCTGAAAATTCTTTTTGTTTTCACTTCCAATAGATATCATTACAACTGATAGCTCTCTAGGTGGGCAATCATTGTCCTTTAGTATGTAAGCATGCCTTCTTTGTCACTTGAGTGTCATTGATTTTAGTTAAAAGTCATTCATTACTCTTCTCTGAAAATAATGCATGAGTTAATTTTGCTTGTTTTGTCTTTCCATGTGCTTTATAAAATTTTTGTGTCTGTTCAATTTCAACAGTTTTGCTATTATTGGCTTCAGTAGCTCTATTGATATGTGTACCAACCTTACAGTGTTCCTTCAATTTGTCATTTAGTGTCTGTTTCATTCTCAATATTCTTTTCTCTATTATCGCCTCCATTGTATATGTTAAGTCGGACAAAGAGCAGTTGCCAGTATTCAATCATTGTTCACTATAAAATTCACATGGCCTCTTCTATTATTTTTCTATTTCTTTTTATTTTTCTGTTTCTTTTTCTGTCACCCATTTGTGACAGATCTGAAGATAGTTTTGTGCCATGTCTTCAGGGTTAATGAATCTCCAGTGTATCTAATCTACTCTTAAACTCACTCACCTACTAGTCAATTTCAGCTATTATAATTTTCTGTTGCAGAATTACCATGTTAGTTTTTTAAATACATTCCAATTCTTTGTGAACTTAATCTTTTATTCACATAAATATATTGAACATGAATACTTTAAAATTTGTGTCAACAATTGCTAGCTTCATATGTGATAATTCTACTTTCTTAGTTTTAGATTGGGGGTCATAGCTCATCTCACATGTCTTGTTCTACGTTTTTAAAGAAATGCAAAACTTCACAAGCATCAAGTTGAGAAGAGTAATGAGGGAGAAGACTAAGGTGGAGTAGCACTGTGTGGCATACAGCTGTTGGCATTTGCTGGTGCATCCTGGGCACTCAGCTCTGCACATTCCCTGTGTGTCACCCAGCCTGCAGAATCATCTTATGTGCAGTTCCAAGGTATCTGCTTCCTTTGTCTTGTAAGCTGCTTCTGACATATGAGGGGAAAGTTTCTTCCTTAGAAATAGGGACCCCTCCTCTGGGGTTCATGAAGCTGAAGTGGGTGCTGCCACATACTGACAATTGTCTTCTTTGTGCAGAGGCTTCTCTTAATGCTACTTAAAATGAGAGCTATTCTTGCAGCCTGCAAAATGGTGGGAAAATGTTGCTATCTGACCATACGAGGAAAAATTTCTCCTAAAATAATTGAAGGACTTGTAAAGTAGAAAATTACAATAGTGATAAAGGATGGAAAGTGATGCATTTTATTGTCTGGGGCAAGCAATTTTTTTTCAGTTATTCACTGAAACAGCTGTTTAATTGTTTTGGTGGCATTGGAGGATAAAATTATATGAGTGCTGGCTTAAATCTAGCCTTCTGTGGTTGATTATTTTAATTTTTTGTTTCAGTGCAGCACTTATACTTTTATTTGAGCATCTACATCGTTTTGTACTCCCAATTGAGGGAAGCACACAGCAGGAGGTGGAGAATCCCACCCCCACAGCTGACACAGAGGCAGAGCCATTAGCAAGTCAGATGCCCCAGCTCTTCCTCCCCTTAGCCTTATATGTCTCTGCAATAATTATGGTGGTTGTACAAAACGAGACATCAGGACTGGGGTGCAATTTCCCTGAAGTAGTAGCTCATGCTCTTATAGGCTAGGGTTCAAAAAAGAGGAAGAGTTTGTTGACAACATAATAAGAGAAGTTAATGTAAGCTGAATGTACAACTTAATGACAATAACATAACCTTGCAATCATACCTCCTTACGGTCTCTTCTCTTTCTTCATCACAGGGATGATAGTCTCAGGCCTAGAGGAGGTTTGTAGGACTCCTGAAAATGATCTCATTGTGTGTTCTGGGAAGTTGGCTATGCTGGTGGCAGAGGCCAGGACATGACTGGTATTTTAGTTCATTATATATTCCTACAATAAAATACTTAAGGCTGGGGACTTAAAAACTAAGTAGGTTTATTAGAAACATAATAGTGTTGAATAGTCCAAATATCATGGTGCTGGTATCTTAGTGAGGGCTGCATTACAGCATGGAAGAAAAAGCCATATGACCTTGGGTTAAGATGCATGTGGTGGTCTTACTTTATAAGACCTAATCCAGTCACAAAAGATCTAAATCACTCTTCTCAGAATGGCCCCTACAATCTCATGATCTAATCATTTTTCACTAGGGTCCATCTCTTAGTACTCACTCCACCCCAATGTCAATACTACTACACTGGGGTCCAAGCTTTAAGATATTAACTTGTGAGACAAACCATGTTCTAACCATAGCAGCAGGTCCCCTTACCAGGTTCCTTATAATATGCAAGTTCTGTACTATACATATATATGGTCATAAGAACTGTGGTAGCTAATAGGGGTCAAAGCCCCAGGCTGCCTGTGTTTTATGTTCATGAAAAGCTTATAGAACTCATTGTTATGACCGGTATCTAGATGCCACCCAAACCCTCATGCACTCATAGCTAGGGCTTTTCAGAGCTGACTGGATCAAAGGTGTGATGCTGGGATCAAGATGTGTCCCAGATCAGTATGTGAATATGGCCTTGTAAGTATCCAATTGGAAAAATCACAACTCTTTATGGATATGGTGGTAGGTAACTGATTTTCAACTTGAGTGGGGAAAAGCCAGTTGAATTGAATCAGCATGGATCTGGGCAAGAAAGACTCACTTTATGGAGGATCGTTGTTGGCATGGTATAAAAGGACAGTGTGAAGGATGGACTTCAGCTGATTTTCCTTGGAAAAATTTATTTGTGTTTGATTTTCTTCAAAGAAATTTCTGCTGCTCTTTGCTTTCAGCTTGGGTATCATTTCCTGGCTTTTGGTACTGACTCTTCAGCTGCCATTAGTGGCCTTCTGACCTGCCAGTCAGACTCTAGCTTCTAGCACTGATTCTTCAATCTCCTGGCACAGAACCTTAAGTCTTTCTATTTAAGATTCTTTGGCCTCATGATGTTGAGTGGTATGGGCCATTACTGTGAGCTGCAAGACTTTGGTTGGATCCATCAGTTCACTAGCTCATGGACAGATCTTTTTCACTCTTCCACATTTGACTCTGTGGGGGGAATTGTAGGCTAATCTTGCAAAATTCTGTATCTGGCATTAAATCTGATTCAGATTATGTATAGTCTTTTGAAAATCCTTGCCCCAGCCTTGCAACCTCTTGTAAGCACTGAATAATATAGGTACTAGTACAGCATCTTTGAGAACATTATCCCAGGGAGCTTATCAGATGTAACTCTAGTTTTTCAGGTTCTCCAAGGAAGAAAACAACCTGCCAGGGTAGGATAGATAATGTTCAAATGTAACAGATGACAAGCCCACTCACTCTGAAGATGGATGCTACTCTGGGTGTGGAAGACACCTCTGGAATATGAAATAGCAGATTACAAATTCTTCTCTAACTGGTGATGAAGAAAGCACAAGATATTATCAGCATTCTCTGATTCTAGTCTCAAAGATTTTGTGTTTATAATCCTCTGTATTTCATGTAAAATTTTGCAGAAAAGTCAAATTGGTCCTTTTCAAGTAAATTTTTGCTTTTTTAAAGGAGCCAGATGATAATTCAACCCTAAATAACAATTTAGAACTAGAGAAAATAACTCTGAAATGTGTATTGAATTTTTATAAATATTGTTTACCTTACTAGTACCTTTTAACTATTTCTCAAGACATGGGCAGAATTTTCATAAAATGCAAATATCAGAACATCTGATATCCATAAATACTTTTCCATTATCCTACCACTCTCCACTTCCATCCTTAAGCCTGGTTATTGCTCCAGTCAAAAATTAAATGAACTACGAATCATCACTGGCTCTTCTCTTGGCAGAAAGCTTATAAATCTCACAGGTTATACATGAAAAAACTTTAAAAAGCAGTTAAACTACCACAGCTGCTAAAACTTCCCCTTGAAAACAACAGTGCATTTTAAAGTAAGTGGCATATTTTCCTCTTTTTTCCTAATTTGCAACCTGAAAGCCAAGGGGATGGAATTCCAACATACACATTATTCAATTTTCTGTAGGCATTTTTCTCCATGTGAAGAGACTACCATTTGTTCTGATGATTTTAGATCTTTAGTCTAACATAAGACTAATGTCAAAAGACAAAGTAACAACTAAGTTCCATGAAATGCACACATTTTACAGTGCCCTGCCTCAACAAGACAGTGGAAAGCATGCTAATGCCAAAGGGCTGGCTCCTTTGGCATTAAGTGACATTTAAAAGCAAAATTGAATGCCAAAGAAGCAAACATAGCTTACTTAATCTATTAAAGAAGTGAATGAGGTCTTCTGTGGTGCAGAACTCTTGTTAGTGTTAACTTTTTTTAAAAAATCCCATGTGCCAGTCAGGAAAAAGCTAGGATACAAAAGAGAAATCAGCTATAGCCCTCAGTGCTTCCAAGAATAAATCAAATTTCTTACTCTGTTGCAGGTTCATGGAGGTCTGCAGAGCAACAAAGCCATTAGCACAGACACCAATGTCTAAGCCTAGAAATGACATCACTTCTACCAACATACTAACCAGAACTGGTCAAGAGGCCAATGCAGACGAATCAGGCTGGAAAGATCCAGTTATCCTGGGAAGTCACTTGTGTGATATCACGGGAACAGTAACAACTCTAAGCATATCAGTTACCACCATCTTTACACAATTTGGGTCTTAAAAACATAACATTTGATACTCAAAATTCTTAACACTAATCACCAATCACATGCAGGGTCCTTTATACACATTCTACCTAGTCAAATAAAACTGAATCTTCAGGATGGAGCCCAGCCATCAATATCTTTTCAAATTTTAACACATAGTGATTATAGGATCCCTCTGAGAGTTTCCCAACCTCCCTCCTGCCTAAAATGTGGATCAGTAATGCTTGTATCTGTCCTTGACCGAGATAAATTCAGATCACTCCAAGTTGAAACTTTGGAAGAAGAAAGCATAGTAGAAAAGAACAGACCAGCCAGCACTGGGCCTGTGTATTAAAGGGCTCCACTGCCCATAGTTCAGATCCATGGCCCATTGGCATTCTCTCGGCTAGGGGTCTACAGTTTCTCTGCTGACTAAGAGTAGAACACTTTATTTCAAATGAGTAGAGGCTACCTGACAGCAAGACTTTCAGGTGACTTTGGTGACTTCTGGCCATTTTTCTCTCCCGTATTGTTCATACTGTCATTTAGTCCTTCCACCAGGCATGCACTGACACACTTCAGTGGCCAATGAGAGTCAGGCTTCAGAGCAAGTAGGAGACCCAGAAGCCTTTTTCCCCCTGCAGCCTCTAAGATGCCAGTTAGGCCAGGCTCAATGCTTATACTCCAGGATTAGTCAGTCACAGGTTATAGGGTTGCCCAACTCACCTGACATGAACAGTAATAGAGAATTTAAAACAAAGATGTTTAGAATCTACAGGCCCTATGCCCTTGTACAAGTGTATTAGATGGCATTTCAAAGGAAGTCATCTCACCAATAATCGCAGAGAGGTACAGCAGGACTCTTTTGGAACAAGTTTTCTTAAATGATACAAAGCATAGCAGAGCAGCACAGGTACAGCTATTACTGATTGTCTAATTAGGTACCTGGCATAAAGCAGCCAGATGTGTCAGGGAAGCCCAGAAGCCTCTACTGCCAAAAGCAGACAACCTAGATTTTGGCCCTAAATGGCTATTTCATTTTTCTTAGGATCGCTTTCTAGTACACAGGAACTGAGGTGCAATGCAGAAGACCAAGTTTGGCCCTGCTGACAGAGTTCAGCCAACCAGAGCCTAGTATGCGGTCCAGACATATGGAACGATCCTTGTAGCACAAAGGTGCCAGGCGGTAACTTAGGTGAACTGGTCTGCCTGGGGGACTCCTGGTATGTGAAGAAGAGGTAACTGATGGATCTCAGGGAAACTAGTGTATATATAGATTCCCAATTCTGATCTTCTTTATTATATAGCTATAATGCTTACTCTTATGGTCCAAAATAAAAAAAAATAAATAAAAAAAAAAACTAGTTACCAAAGTTTGTCAAATTCTAAATTATACTTTCTATTATTAATACTGTGAATTGTAATATTGTAGATAGAACACCATATCTACTCTAACCACATATTCTCCCGTGGGTAATAATATCAGTAGGTGCTTGGGCAACAGATCACCAAAGCCCTATATGAAAGGATAGAGAACAGTGTCAAGCAGAAATCTACATTCCACTATTAATGACAAGGGAAAATATTGGGATACAACAACACAAGAATCTCTGACACAGAAGAGATAACTAAAGAACAGCCTCTTTACAGAGAAATTCTGATTGCTCTTACACAACTACATACTATCCAACTTTCACCAAGAAAGTATTACAGAAATAAAAATGAAGAGTGCTCTATGAAATATAAAAATGATAAAATGAAGGAGGAAAAAACAATCTGTAAACCAGAGGCCACCCAGGGAAATACAGGAGATACCAACACAGAAGAAATAGATAGTACCACTTAAAATCTCTGAAATAATAACAATTAAAGTAAAGAAACAAATGCAGGAGAGTATAGAGGAAATAATTTCCTAGGTAAAAAAAAGAAATAATAACTATAATAAATGACCTTACTAAGTGTATCTACAGGAGACATTGAGTTAAAAAATAGAGGAAAATAGAACATTGAAGGAAATATTGGGACTGGGGAGATGGCTCAGTGGGATAAGCACTTCCCTGGCAAGCACAAGGGCCTGAGTTCAATCCCTGGTTCTGAAAAAAAAAAAAAAAAAAAGGAATTCCCTGAAGGAAATATTGAATGTGCAATATAGGAAAGAAATAGAATCCATGAAGCAGATTCAAAGAGATATACAGGGAATTAAAAACTCCATTAAAAGCTGGCAAAACTGTTTGAATGAAAGTAAAGATAGGCTTTCAAACCTTAAAGACATCATAACAGCTAGTGACCAGGAATGAAAAACTATCCTATAAACAATACGGTCCCACAAAATAATAATTCAACAGCTTTAAGATAATGCAAAGATGAACAACATAATACTGATAGGCATCAATGAGAAACAAGGAGCCAACACAAATGACATAAAAAGAATAAGGGCAGATGTAATAGCAGAATACTTTCCAAATATTGGGAAACAATCTGACATTCAGATTACCAAGGCATATAGAACTCCAAAAAATATCAGCCTGATAACAATCAACATCCCAGAAATTTAGCATAACAACAATATACTAAAGATGCCAGGGAAAAGAAACATCACATTTAAAGGAAAACCCATCAGAGCAACAGATTTTTTCAACACAAACCATAGAGTAAAGGAGAGCATGGAACGAAGTATTTCAAGTCTTCCAAGAAAACAAATTTCAACCCAGACTGTTGTATCCTGAAAAACCCTCCTTCAAATTTAATGAAGAAGTAAAATACTTCCATGAGAAAGAAAAAGTAAAACAATTCACGACGACAAAACAATTCCTATACAAATTACTAAAAGACATTCTAGAAAGGGATCAAAATGATCAAAACTCCAAGAACAACAACGGAAAGAAACAAAAAAATAGGGTAAACAATTAATCACAGGAGAAGTAGGAAAATAGCAACAAGAAAATTACATGGCAGGCATAAACCAATACATGTCGACTATAACCATCAATGTAAATGGACTCAATTCACCAATAAAAAAAATAAATTGGTAGGGTAATTCAAGAAGCAAAATCCAACAATATGCTATATATTGGAAACATATTTAACCCATAAAGAAATTCAGAGTCTGAAAGTCAAAGAATGAAAATAATATTACATACTTCAGGAGTTCAGAAGAAAGGGAGATTAATTAAAATGTTTGCGAACAACCTAAACTTCAAATCAAAAATGATTAAATTAGATAAAGATTACTACATACTGGTTAGGAGAAAATGTCAAGAGGAGGAAATCACAGTCATGAATATATATGCACCTAATACAAGAATACCCAATTATAGAAGACAGATTTTAATGGACATGAAAAATCTAATAACCAATAACACAATCTTAACACTTTCTTATTTCAGAAAACATATGTCATGTAGACCAAAAATTCAGAAAGAGAAGAACTGAACCAAACTTTTAAAAACTAAACAGAGTGAACATTTACAGAGTGTTCCACCTACAAAATCTGAATACACATTCTTTTCAACTGTGCATGGAATGTTCTCTAAAATAGACCACATAGTCCATAGATTATGCCGAAATAAATGCAAGAAAAGAGAAATTATTCCATGCATATGACCATAGTACAACCCAACTGGAAATTAATTACAAAAGAAACTACAAAAACTCTATAAACACTTAGAAATTAAACAGCATCCTCCTCATCAACCAGTGTATTACAGACAAAATTAAACAAGAAAATAAACAGTACTTAAAAATCCAATGAAAATTCAACCACAATGTACTGGAATTTGTGTGCTACAAAGAAAGCAGTTCTTTTTTTTTGTCTTTTTTTTTTGAGACAGGGTCTCACTGTGCAGTTCAGGCTGGCCTTAAGCTCACTTTGTAGCTCAGGCTGGTCTCGAACTCACAACAATCCTCCTGCCTCAGCCTCCCTAGTGCTGGGATTACAGGCATGCGCCACCACGCCTGGCAAAGAAAGCAGTTCTAAGAGGTGAAGTTATAACAGTGAACTCACACATTGGGAAGACAGAACAAGAACAAATAAATACTCTAGTGCTTCACCTCATACTTTAGGGGAAAAAAAGATCAAATCAAGCCAAAAGCCCAATGACAGGAGGAAATTATAGATTAGAGCAAAACTTAATGTAGTTGAGAAAAAGAAAACAATATACAGAATTAATGAATCAAAAAGCTGGTTCTTTGATAGACTGAATAAAATTGATAAAGCCCTAGCCAACTTCATCAAAAACAGAAAAGAAAAAACTCAAATTCAAGCAAAAAGAAGCAATTTTTTTAATGTATTTACCACAGGGTCTACAAGGTCTCAGTACACAAATTGATTTTACTGTGATGTTTTTTGGTTGAGTTCTTCTTTAGGGAAGGTTTATTTTTTTTGCTTTTGGTGCTGAGGCCCAAATTCAGGGCTTCCAGCTTGCTAGGCAAACATTCTACTGCTGAGCCGAATCCCCAGCCAATCAGTACACAGATTAGACACATAGTAATCTCCCTGTTCTCAGCCTCCCAAGCACTGGGATTACGGGAGAGTGCCACAATGCCAAGTCTCAACTGCTGTTTCAGCATGCCCCAGGGCAGGGCTGGCACACCAGGCCAGGGATCACACCTCCAGCCCCATGTCTGCCTAAGCAGGTGCTTTAATCTGCTGAGCTATCTGGTGACCCTCCAAGCAAAAAGAAATGCAAAGAGTGAAATCATTAAGGATATGTGGAAATTCAGAAGATTATCAATACTTATAATAAAAATGCTCTCAGTGAATCTCATACACATAAGACATAGACATTATCCTAGAGGGGAATAATTTCTAAAACTGAATAAAAATATATAAAAACTGAAAAACTCAATATCAGCCATTGAAATTGAAAATGTAACCAAAAACTTCCCATGAAGAAAAGCCCAGGACCTAACTGATTTACAGATAAATTCTACAAGTAATTTAAAGATTTAATCCCAATATTTTTCAAAATCTTCTATGAAATTGAAAAGGAAGCATTATGCAAGAGGATTTCTGGAGGCAAGTATTATACTGATACTAAACCAGAGAAAGAATTTCAAGACAGTCTTCCTCATGAACATAAATGCAAAAACCATCAGTAAAATAGTAGCAAATAGAATGCGTCAAATTATTAGGATTACATACCATGAACAAGTAGAATTCATCCCAGGGGTGGAAATATGGTCTATCATGTTCAAATCTATAAATCTAATACATTATATCAATAGAGCCAAAACAAAAACCACATGATCCATTCAATAGACATAGAAAAGGCTTGATAAAGTCCAACAGTCATTTGTAAGTAACACCCTACAGAAATCTTAATAGATGACTTATATCTCAATCTGATAAAAGCCATCTACGAAAAAACCAATAGCCAATATCATCCTGAATGGAGAAAAACAAAAATCTTAAACTCTAAAATCAGGTGCAAGAAAAAGATGCCCACTATCACCACTGCTATTCAATACAGTTCTGGAAATATTAGCTAAAGCCATGAGATGAGAGAGAAATAGATGGAATAAGAATAGAAGTAGAAGAAGTTAAACAATCATTATTCATGGATGACATGATACTCCAATTGGAGTATCAAATGCCCACCAAGAAGCTCTTATAATTAATAAACAAATTCAGTAGCATAACAGAATACAAAATTTACACCCGAAAATATACAGTATTCCTCTACACATATAGCAAACTCAAAGAGAAATTGGAGAAACAATACTCCTCACAGTAGCATCCAAAAAATATATAAAATACCTAGGAATGAATCTAGTAAGGAAGTAAAAGATCTATACAAAAAAATTTCAATACTCTGAAATAAAAGAGAGAGATCAAAGAGGATTTCAGAAAACGTAAAGATTCCTTGCTTTTGGATAGGAAAAAGCAATATTGTGAAAATAGCCACACTCATCAAATTTTTATGCAGATTTAATATAATCCCTATCAAAATACCATGAACATACTTCACAGATCTACAGAAAACATTACTAAAAATTATTTAGAACCACAAAAGACCTAAAATAGCAAAGACAATCCTGGGCAACAAAGGCAAGGCATGAGGCACTACACTCTCTTGGACTTGAAATTAAACTACAAAACTACTAGATAAAATGAGCGTGGCAATGGCAAAAAAAAAGAAAAAAAAAAAGACCTAGGGATTAATAGGACAGAAAAGAAGCTTTAAATTCAACTACAAACACGTTTAGTGATCTTATCTCTGACAAAGGAGCCAAATATGTTCACTGGAAGAAAAAGACTTTCTTTAACAAATGACACTGGAAAAACTGTCTCTGCACATGTTTCTAATCAGCCTGCATTAAAGTAAAGTCAATAAAATATCTAAAGATTAAAAGAGAAACACTAAATCTACTGGAATAGAAAGTAGGTAGAAATCTTCAAGACATAGGGATAGGCAGTGTTCACAAACAAAGACCAAATTGCACAGGAAATACTTCAAACAATCAAAGTTGGGATCTCATCTTATTGAGAAGTCTCTGCATGTCAAATGAAATCACCAACAGAGGGAAAAGAAAAATCCACAATTAAGAAAAAATTTTAACCAACTATCACCCAGAAAAAGGACTTCTCTCTAGAGTACATAAAAAACTCAAAAATATTATGCCCCCAAAATTCAAAGACCCAATCCAAAAATGGACATCTGAGATGAATATGCATTTCCCAGAGGAAAAACTACAAATAGCAAATAAGTACGTGAAAAAAATATTCTGTAGCATTTGTCATTTGAGAAATGCAAATTAAAACAACATTGTAATACCATCTTGTCCCTGAAAAAAATGGCTTTCATAAAGGAATCAACTAATAAGTACTGGAGAGGCTAAAGAGAAATAGGAATGCTTCTCCACTCTTGGTGGGAAATAAAAACTGATACAACAAACTGTGGAAATCAGTTCAACCTACTTATTCCTTTCTGGGTATTTTTCCAAAAGAACTGAAAACATCACACTTCAGTGACATATGTGCACCCATGTTCATGGCAACAAAATTGTCATAGCCAAATCTCAGAAACAACCAAATGCCAATCACCTGAGGAATGCATAAAAAAGATGTCATATTTTATACAATGCAGTATTACTCAGCTATAAAGAAAGATAAACTCGAGGACTATACTCATAAGTGAAACACATCAGACACAAATGAGTAAATATTGTATTATCTCCCTAATGTGAGAGTCTGAAAGAATAAATAAAATCTGAAAGTAATAATAGATAGAGTAAAATGGAAAGAAATTTAACACAAGGAATAAATAATAAAGATGAGAGAAAGGACAAAATTATAGGAAAAAATGTAAGGGGGAAGCAAGTAAGTATATATACAGGATAGCTGAGATGATTGTAGATAGCATTTTCATCACTTTTTGAAAAGTAGAAGTTAATATTTAAAACTTTCACTTCAACTAACTATGTGCTATTATCTATAATCTGAACAACTACATCAAAGACAGCAAAGTGCAATACAAAAACCATGGTTGAATACATCTCATCTTGCTCTTCTAAATTTCTTTTCTTTTTTTTTTTTTTTTTGAAAGAGAATTATGCCTTTATTCCTTGTTTTACCAATCATGCAAGATGAATAGTTTGCTTTTCAGTGATCAGTCAAAGAGACCAATCCCATATCGTCATCTGACTCCTCCAACACTTCCTTGGGTTCCACCTTGGCTGGGGAAGCTGCAGCAGCAGGAGCTGCATTGGTGGCTGTGGCTACAGGGGCAGCAGCCACAAATGCAGACGGAGCAGTCCTTGACCTTTTCAGCAAGTGGGAAGGTTTAATCAGTCTCCACAGACAAGGCCTGGATCCACTTGTACCCACTGATGATAGAATGGGGCACTGATGCAACAGCTGCGTAACCAATCTGCAGACAAACCCTGGCAACATCGGAGACACCTTCCAGAAAGGGAGAATGCAGAGTTTCCTCTGTAATGTCAAGGATTTCTGGCTTGTAGATGCTTCCATTATCAAACACTTGCTGAATGATCAGCCCAATGAAAAATGGGGAGATGTTCAGGAGGGTTGCCTTGCTGGGCCCCACTTTGTCCCCAGTCTTAACATCACTAAGGACTTCAGTGGTGCCCCTGGAGATTTTAGTGTTGATGCCCACATCCTGGAAGAAGGAGGTCTTCTCGAGCTTCAGACCATTGTCCTGGGCGTGCAGGGTGACTTCACGTGGTGCAATGGCACCCGCCCAGGCAGCAGCAGGCACCTCATTGGCCTGCAGCGTATCCCTGATCTCAGTGAGGTCCTCCTTGGTGAACACAAAGCCCACATTCCCCCATATATGAGGCAACAGTCTTTCCAGAGCTGGGCTGTTTTCCAGATGTCCCCAGATGGTCTTGTGTATCATGGTATTCTTCCCCATCAGCACCACAGCCTTCCCTTGAAGGGACATTCGGATCAGCTGTATCTTCTTAGAATCCATACTGTCTGCTCCCACAATGAAGTGTTTTGCATAATCATCCAAAAGTTGTCTGATATTAGCGCACCCTACTCCGCCATCCTCCTCCATCCCACCCGCGCCCACCCAGCCCCAGAGACATCCCGAGACAGCAAGACCAAGGCCAGCAGTCTACTCGATCCCGCCCATGCCGCCCAGCTAGAGACCGGCCTGAGACAGTGGCTGACTCCAGCAGCCTCCTGGATTCTGCGCCAAGCTCTCCCAGCGAGAGCAAATTTGAACGACTCACCAGGCTTCCCAGATGAGTGAGAGTGTGGTGAGTCTGAGGGAGAGCCATTGGCTTCTGCCCACGCATGCTACGCAGATCCCTGCCCCCAACCCCTCCAAGCCAGTGACTGGCCTGAAACCTCAGGACCCACTCACCAACACCTCCCCAGATGCCCTGCAGTAAAGCCCGCTGAACGAATGGGAATTTTCACGATTCTCTGGGTATCAAAGTTCAGTGAGTGTAGAACTCCAGCCCCGCCGTGCCCGAGAGACATATCCCAGGGATTACCTGCCCCCCAGCCCCCAAGGCCCGGTGAGAGCTCCAGGCACACTGTGCCAGAGAAACATTTCCAGGTGATTACCGGTCCCACCCCACAGCCCCAGACCGGTGCAGGTCGGCCTGGAGTGAGAACTCCAAGCCTGCCACACTGGAGGGACATTTATCAGCATTCCTCGGTCCCATGCTACAGACCGAAAGCCAGCACAGACTGCCCTGTGAGTGATGGCTCCAGGCCCCCTGCACCAGAGGGACCTTTCCCAGCCTTCTCAGGTTACGGCCTGTAGACCCGGACCCAGCACAAGCTGGCCGGCTCAGTACAGCCTACTCAGTGAATAAGATCATCCACTATCCTTTTGTGAGCCCAGAAAACCCACCAAAGCCCAGGCCCACCCCCTTGGGGAACGACCTGCATGACACAGGAGGGCTGACCCCGGGAACCAAAAGAGGGGAACTAAAGGAGCTGCAGCAAAAAAGGAAGTGAACACAACAGCTAAACCCAGGATAGGCATACGTGGAAAATCTCAAACTTAATAGACTGACACCCGAATCTCATAAAAAGCTAAGGTTATAGCTACACCAAAGCTCTACACCAAAGGTCAAAGGTCAGTGCTAAAGAAAATGACAAAGAGAAGGGGAAAAATGCAATCCCAGACCTCGAGTCCATCAGGAAGGGCAGAGGACACTAGCTCAGCTGCAATGAATGAACTAACAGATACAACAGCAAAGGAACAACAGCAGAGAGCTATAGAGGAAATAAAAAAAGAAGTAATTAACCAAATTGAAAACGAAATATTTGAATACATAGTATGTGAAATAAACAATGAATTCCAGAAGCATTGGGTGGAAAAACTATGCTCAAACAGAACAAGTGCAGAGAGCACTATTGCAGCTGATATATATGAATTAACAGCATCTGAAGCAAAAAAACAACAGCAGAAAGATCATGAGGAACTCAAAGCAGAAATAAGTTCTGAAATCAAAAAAGAACTTTTTGAAGTCATACAATCTGAAACACCAAAACAAGTTCAGAAATATACAGAGGAAATCCAACTTGGAAGAAACACAGCAGAAAAAGAATTAAAAACTACCTCTAAAGAAAACGTGGATGAAAAAATTAAGATCACAAATATGATGGATTCCTAAAATGAGCAATACAGAAAAGAAATAGAACACACGAAACACAGTCAAAGAGATACAGAAGAACTAACAATAGTAATCACGAGTCTACAAAACGGTCTAACTGAAAGCAAAGACAGAGTTTCAGATCTTTAAGATTCCAGAGCAACTAGTGGAAAGGTGAGAAAGGATCTCTTAAAAACAACAAGAATGCAGGAAAAAATAATCCATCAACTGCAGAATGATGCCAGGATAAACAATGTGAGAATAATTGGTATCAACGAGAATGAAGGAGTCAATACAAATGACATAAAAAGAATTTGGGGAAAAATAATTGCAGAAAACCTTCCAAATATGAGGAAACAATCCAGCATTCAGGTCACCAAAGCATACAGAACACCAAATAACTTCAACCCAAGTAGAAACACACCGAGACATATAATAGTTAAGATTACAGAAATCCAACACAAAAATAATATCCTGAAAGCTGCTAGAGAGAAGAAGGAGCTCACATTCAAAGGAAAACCCATCAGAATTACAGCCAACTTCTCTACACAAACAATGAAGGCAAGGAGAGCATGGAGCAGAGTTCTTCAAGTCTTACATGAAAACAAATACACCCAATTATACCCTGCAGAACTCTCTTTGAAGTTTCATGGAGAAGTGAAATACTTCCACAACAAAGAACAACTAAAGAATTTCATGATGACAAAGCCATGCCTTCATAGGATGCTGAAAGATGTTCTAGAGAGAGACTATGATGACCAGAACTCCATGAAAGAGAATGGAAGGAACCCACTAAAGAGGACACAGGTTACAAAGGAGTAAACAATACCAGGTAAAAATCATGACAAACATAAGTCAGAACATTTCAATTATAACCATCAATGTAAACGGACTCAATTCCCCAATTAAGAGAAATAGACTGGCACAGTGGATTAGGAAACAAAATCCAACAATATGCTGTATACAACAAACACACTTAACACAAAACGACATTCATAGGCTCAAAGTCAAAGGATGAAAAACAATACTACATGCGCCAGCACCTCAGAAAAAAGCAGGAATAGCAATTCTGTTCTCAGACAGTCTCAACTTCAAACCGAGAATGATCAAACGACACAAAGAAGGCCACTATATATTGGTCAGGGGAAAAATTCAAGAGCAAGAAGTAACACTCATAAATATCTATGCACCAAACACTGGAGCACCAAACTATGTAAGACAAATCTTAAAGGACATGAAAAACTTAATGTCTAAGAACATAATCTTAACAGGAGATCTTAACACACCCTTATCTCAAAAGGATTGGTCAACCAGACAAAAAATTAGCAAGGAAGTAGCAGAACTGAACCAGAGCTTGGAACAAATGGACCTGGTGGATATATACAGAGTGTTCCACCAACCACAGCTGAATACACATTTTTTTCAGCTGCACATGGGTCATTTTCCAAAATAGACCACATACTAGTCCAGAGGTCATGCCTAAGTATATGCAAGAAAATAGAAATTATCCCATGCATACTATCTGACCACAATGCAATGAAATTGGAAAAAAATGACAAAAGAAACCAGAAAACCCACTAAATTGATAGAAACTACACAACACCCTACTCAGCAATCAATGGGTTGCAGAAAAAATTAAACAATATCTAAAATTCAATGAAAATTCAAGTACAACCTACCAGAATTTATGGGATGCGATGAAAGCAGTTCTTAGAGAGAAAATAATAGCTATGAACTCACACATTAGGAAAACAGAAAGGGAACAAATAAGCATCTTAATGTTGTACCTCTGACAACTAGAAAAAGAAGAGCAAACAAAACCCAAAGCACAAAGACAGGAAGAAATCATAAAGAGCAGAGCAGAAAGTAACTCAATTGAGATGAAAAAAACAGTTCAAAGAATCCACAAATCAAAAAGTTGGTTCTTTGAAAAACTAAATAAAGTTGATAAGCCTCTTGCCAACCTCATCAAAAAGAGGCAAAAGAAAATTCAAGTACAAGTGATAAGGAATGAAAAGGGTGAAATCACCACAGATCCAGTGGAAATTCAGAAGACTATCAATTGTTACTTCGCGAATCCTTATGCTCACAGAATAGAAGACACAGAAGAAATGGGCAGATTCCTCGAAAGGTACAAATTACAAAAATTAATCAAGAAGATATTACAACTCTCAATAAGCCGATAACAGCCAACGAAATATGAAACATAATAAAAAGCCTACCGACAAAGAAAAGTCCAGGACCTGATGGATTCACAGCTGAATTGTACAAGAAATTCATAGAAGGTATAATCCGCACACTCCACAAACTCTTCCATGAAGTTGAAAAGGAAAAAGTCCTCCCAAAATCATTTCTGGAGGCAAGTATAATACTGATTCCAAAACCAGGGAAAGACACAACCAAAAGGGAGAACTACAGGCCAATCTCCCTCAAAACATAGAAGCAAAAATACTCAACAAAATGCTGGCAAATAGAATACAGCAAATCATCAAGAAGATCATACACCATGACCAGGTAGGATTCATCCCAGGGATGCAAGGATGGTTCAATATTCGAAAATCTATAAATGTAATACACTATATTAATAGACTGAAATCTAAAAACCACATGAACATCTCAATTGATGCAGAGAAGGCCTTTGACAAAGTCCAACACTCATTCATGTTCAAGGTCCTACAGAAAATTGGAATAGATGGACTCTACCTTAACTTGATAAAAGCCATCTATGACAACCCAAAAGCTCATATAATCCTAAATGGGGAAAAACTGAAATGTTGTACTCATAAATCAGGTACAAGACAAGGATGTCCTCTATCACCCCTCCTATTCAATATAGTGTTGGAATCCTTAGCAACAGCCATTAGAAAAGAGGGAGAAATAAAGGGAATAAGAATAGGAAAAGAAGAAGTTAAATTATCACTATTTGCAGATATGATACTTTTCTTGGAAAACCCCAAAAATTCCACCAAGAAACTACTAAACCTGATAGGGAAATTCAATAGCATAGCAGGATATGAATTCAATAGACAAAAGTCAATACAATTCCTCTACACAGATAACAGACACACTGAAATGGAAATAATAGAAACAATACCTTTCACAATAGTACCATGGAAAATGAAATACCTTGGGATTCACTTAACCAAGGAAGTCAAAGAACTTTCCACAGAAAATTACAACACCCTAAGAAAAGAGATTATAAAGGACTTCAGAAAATGGAAAGATATTCCATGCTCCTAGATAGGAAGAACCAACATTGTGAAGATGGCCATACTCCCAAAATTGCTGTACAGATTTAATGTAATCCCTATCAAACTGGCACCAACATACCTCCCAGATATAGAGAAATCAATCCTAAAATTTTTTTGGAACCACAAACGATCTAGAATAGCAAAGGCAATCTTGGCCAATCAAGACAAGGCAGGACGCATCACAATTCCTGATTTAAAATTATACTACAAAGCCACTGTGATAAAATCAACATGGTATTGGCAACAAAATAGACCTGAGGATCAGTGGAATAGATTAGAAGACACAGAGGCATCTATGAAAACACTCAGCCATCTTATCTTCGACAAAGGGGCTACACAAGCTCACTGGAAGTAAGATAGCCTCTTTAACAAATGGTGCTGGAAAACATGGCTTTCTACTTGCCGAAAACTACAACTTGACCCAGCTCTATCACCATGCACTAAGTTAAAGTCAAAATGGTTTAAAGATCTAAACGTTAAAACAGAAACACTCAATCTCCTGGAGGAGAAAGTAGGAGGAACTCTTGAAGACATAGGGGTAGGTAAAGAGTTCATGAACAAACATATATTCGCACGGAAAGCTCTTGAAACAACTGGGATCAACTCTTCTTAAGGAGCTTCTGCATGTCAAAAGAAATAGTCAACAGAGTGAAAAGACAACACACAAACTTTGAAAAAATCCTAACTAATAAGCAATCAGACAGAGGACTACTGTCTAGAATATATAAAGAACTAAGATATAACAGGGCCCTCAAATTTAAAGACCCAATTCAGAAATGGGCATCTGAGATGAATACACACTTCTCAGAGGACGAAATTAAAGAAGCCAATAAATATATGAAAAAATGCTCCACATCGCTA
>PVKA01039263.1:0-19601 GCA_004027165.1 Ctenomys sociabilis
TTCCTTCCTTCCTTCTTTTGTTCTCTCTCTCTTTCTTTCTTTCTTTCTCTCTCTTTCTTTCTTTCTCTTTCTCTCTCTCTCTTTCTCTCTTTCTTTCTTTCTTTCTTTCTTTCTTTCTTTCTTTCTTTCTTTCTTTCTTTCTTTCTTTCTTTCTTTCTTTCTTTCTTCCTTTCTGGAACTGGGGACCTCTCAGGCCTTGGTGCTTGCCAGGGAAGTGCTTATTCCACTGAGCCATCTCCCTGGCCCCTGTCCTTTCTTTCTATACCAGAGTTGTTGCAGGGAACTCAGTTCAGCCAAGTAGTGAGCTGCACAGACATGAACAACAGTCAGGGCCACTTGCAGCGCAGTGGGCCAGGTGGCGAGCACTTTCAGCTCCATACCTTCCTTGCTTTAAGCTGAATAGATAGGACTTCTGGAACTTAAAGCCTGGCAGAGGTGTGAATGGGCACTTCTGGTCCTTTGTCCCTGTGTGAGATGCTAACAGAAAGGAAGTATAGGCAAGGCCTGAAAAGTCATATATGTGCACCACTTTTATACCTAAAGGACAGAGCAACAGCAGCAAACCATTGGAACTAAAAAAACTCCAACTGAAGATCATCTGCCATATTTGGAAATGGTACATTTTTACCAACGTGTATGTATCCTTCCATTGCCCTACACTGCTTTAAACATGCACAAGCAGAGCACACAGAGAATGTGTCTTCTTGTCACAGCAAACTCCAACTCCAGACATTCAGGTTAAAGGGCTTTAATAAATGGGATTTTCAGAGCCCTTGGTCTTGCCTCAGAATGTTGCCCAAGATCTTACAAAGTAGCAGAGCTGATGGACAGAGGTCCCAGCAGCTCTGCACTGCTGCCACCAGGGAAAGTGAGAGATGAGGTGCAACAGGCAGGTGGTGAGGACTATGCAATGGGGATCCCTGGGATGGGCCGAGCAGCCCTGAATGCTGTGAGTGTTTTTACTCTGGAGTAAAACACAGGGCAAGAGGCTACAGAAGTTGGCAATTGCTAAGTAAATACATAGCAAGCGCCTCAGGACTAGAATAACGGTACTGGCCAAGTGATTTGAATCGAGCTAGAGATAAAGCATTTGTGCCGAGGGAAGCCTGGAATGACTTCAGTGTCTCCTCAGGAAGACCGGCACATCAGAGGAGGCCACACAGGCCACGGCCTGCCGTCCCAAACATGACACCTTGCTGATATCATAGCTATGGGCAAACAAGTCGTCTCGGCTGTGACTAACAAAGAGAAATAAGGGAAACATGCTTGTAATAAAGCCGGCCTTCAGAAGTTATGGCTGCTTTCTATTTGAGCCTACTTGGATGAAGGCAGGTTAGTGAAAAGGGAATAAGATCTTGTATCTGGAGTCAAAAATTTCTATTTTATTCCAGGTTAAATATAGACTCAAATGCTCACTCAAAATATTTGCTTAACATGCTCATTTAAAAACAATTTTGTGCAGTGAACAATACACACACACACACACACACACACACAAATAGGACAGATATACAGGTACTTTCTCTTAGTTCAGTGAGAAAAAGATTTATTCTAATAGTGTTTAGACAAGATATCATGTCTGCATCTTGTACTATGAATAACCACTACGAAGACAATATGCAATGTATTAATTGTAACTTTCCCACTAACCTGTTTTGAAACTGTCTCAATGCTATTTCTTTCTCAATAAAATTATTATAGAAATAAAAAATGAAAACAATTTTATAAGTGAAGAATAATTTCTCAGTCTCTAGTTTATCATTTCTTTGGTTAGGAAGTACCCGAATATTTGCAAGAGACTACATGGATTATTGACATATTACATATTTGCACTAAATAGTCCTCCCTATAAATTCCTCAAGCATTGCCTAAAAATTATGACTCTACTCAAGGAGAATTTGATTTTTAAAATAATTGAAAACCTAAGGCAAGAATGGAGACCTATGCATCGCATAGTTTGTGGGGAAGCCTGGTATGGGCGTGTAAGTAGCAGAGGCTGCTCTTGAAAAGCAAACATTAATTTTCCAGCCTGCATTCCCATCGCAAGGCCCCTTACTTCTCACTGATTGGACCTTCATGAAGATTGTGTCTGAGCCCCCCAACTGGGCAAGGAGAGCAAAGCTTGTCCTCCTGAGCTGAACAAACTTATGGGCAAGAAGTTGTCACTGAAATTGAATCGCGGGGGCTGGTGAGATAACTCAGCGGACTAAAGCACCTGCTAAGGCAAGCAGAGCCAAGCTCAGGAACTTCAATTTGCTCCATGGTACCACAAGGGCCCCAGCCCAGCCCCCAGCCTCTGTGAGCTGATTCTGCCACAGAGACCTGGCATGGTGGCACACACCTGTAATCCCTGCACTCGGGAGGCTGAAAAACAGGAAGTTCACTATAAATCCGATCTGTCTAGCAAGACCCTGTAGACCCTGTACTAAATACAAAACAAAACAAAACTTATAAATATATTAGGACATCAGGACTTTGAAAAATTGCCAATTTTACTGTAGCTAGGCTACGCTGTAAGAGTTTCAAGCAACATTTTTAAGAGGTATTTCAGAGAGTAGAAATCATTTGCTATTAGCAGGGCTGGGGAGATAGCTCAGTGGAAAAGCGCTTGCCTGGCAAGCACAAGGTCCTGAGTTCAATCCCCAGTACCACTAAAAAAATAAATAAATAAAACATTTGCTATTAGCATTTAAACTGTGTGGATGGTTAATGCAGAAAATTCAGGAAATAAGATGAAGATGTGAAAAAATATCTTAAAAATCAGTATTACCCTTCCTCACAAGGATTTATGTCTACAGAAAAGCTGATAAATCATTTTAGTTGACCAAAAATTTAGTTTCAAAATTTCAAGGAAAAAAAAAACTAAAATGTTACTGGCTTTTGCAAAAGTATTTATTTGAAGATTAAAAAAAATAATTAAGTCTGGAACACTCAATTCAAGAATGTACAAAATATGGCAAGGTTTATACAGAAAAAATGTTATCTAAACACATTTCAAGGGGACAACCCACTGGGGTCTCCCCTCCTGTCCCTCTCTTGGACAGGAGCTTTCTTTCCCTCGATAAATATATTGTGCTCATAAAAAATAAATAAATAAACATATTACACAACCATGTTGGCTGAAAGGGATCAAAGTCCCCAAAGCAGGAAAGAATAAACTGGTTTTGTATTTCAGGAGGGTGTGAGGTGAGGGCTGTGTCACTCTTACGAGGGTGACAGATGCCCACAGCCAGGAGCTACTGCAGGGAGGCCTCTAGTCTGCAAACAAGTTATTACCTCTGGCAGTCACCCCAACTGAAGTGAGGAGAAAGAGAGGTCAGATTTCCTGTCCTTGTCAGCCTACGATTATGATGAAGACTGTGTCCACTTATCCAGAATGGCCTTATTTGTCCAATACTAGTTTTTGTTTCCTAAAATAGCTTCTTGTTTTTGAAGCTATTCTTCATAAGTCCTGCCTTCAGCATGAGATGTGAAATCCATATAGCAATTTACAGCAGGCATTTGAAAAGAACAAAAAATGTGGAATAGAATATTGGGGAACATAGCACATAATAATGTGATTTTTGTGGGACTGAAACCAGGGAGCACTGAACTAACCCCTAAAGTTGTTTCTTTGTTTTTTGGTGGAACCGGGGATTGAACTGAGGCCCTTGTGCTTGCCAGGCATGTGCTTATTCTACTGAGCCATCTCCCTGGCTCCTCATAAGGTTTTAAAACTTTACTTTGAAAGAGATTTTAAGAGACAGGGAGATGGCTCAGTGGAATAAACGTTTCTCTGGCAAGTGCAAGGGCCTGAGTTTAATCCTCAGTTCCACCAAAAACAACAACAACAAAAAAGATTTCACTTTGTTCAGGCTGGCTTGCTGTTGGCGATCCTTCTGTCTCAGCTTTCTAGTAGCTGAGATTATAAGTGTGTATGACTATTCTCCTATTCTATTGCTACTTTAATTACTCACATAATCTTATGTTACTTTTACATGAGATCATGTTTGTGGGTCAGATATGGGAAATCGAGGGTTGAAAACGTGGTCCTTCATCACTAAAACTCTTTTCAGAAATTCCATCAAAGGGCTTGGAATTCAATGACGAAATAACTTCCCTGCATCACCAATATTTGAAGATTTCAAAATTACTCAAGGAAAAAATACGTTTTGGAAAAATATAATCTTGTTTCATGAGCCCAGACTAAAGGTTATGTGTGAACAGCAGCTGGAAGAGAACAGAAGCAAGCTGTGTGTGTGGTTAAAGCATGCCAACAGGCCCCAGACATCAAGCTATCCATTCGAAACATGGAGCTGGCATTGTTCGTGTTGGTGCACATCAGTGGTTGCCGCACAGGACACGCTCGGCCACCACTCAACTACCACAAACATCAGTAAAAGTTGTGAATGGACTCTTTATGTCCCTCCCAACTGTACCAGGCAGCACTTTCTCAGGCAGCAAAGGCTTTGCGGGTGGGGGCATCTTTACTTTTCAGACCAATTCCTAGTCTCATGAAAATTCATAGTCTCATGAGGATAGCAGAAAGGAGCCCAGGGGTCATCAGTGATACTGATACAGCATTATCCATGAGAACCACCTGGAGAGTCTGGAAATTATTTAGGTGCCTGGGCCATAACTACAGACTGACTTTCAGTTGGTTTAGAGGGGTAGCATCCAAGCGCTTTCTAGTATACCTTCTTATTTGAATTCCATGCAGTGCATCTGAGAACTTAAGTACTACTGTCTACATAATTGTTGAATGTCCTCTTCTCAAAACTACTTTCAATTTGAAAATTTTCATTTAAAAAGTGCAGGACACTATCCAGTATCAAACACTTAGTCTTTTCAATTTTATTCTAGTTTTTTTCTTTGCTTCTCCAGCTCATAAGGGTGGATAATAATTCAGATTTCTCTCATATAAGTCATCCCTCAGCATCAGCAAACAGAGGCAAAGAAAATGGAAGATCTTTAGAATACAGTGCAGGTTAATATAATTTTTCTATGATGTTTGGGACCCAAATGTTTCATATATTCTATTTTGGAATATTTTTCATATTTGAAATATTTACGTATCAGGTAAGCATCTCTAATCTGAAGAATCTAAAACTTGGATGATTTAATTTTCTGTACTTGTTGAGTGTCATGTTGTAGTTTAAAAAGTTGCAGATTTTGAGATAATTCAGATTTTGTATTTTTAGGTCATGGATGCTCAACCTATAACAGCTACTAGCTCCGTGTCCATAGTAACATTGCTGTTGTGTTGCTGTTGCCATGATTACCTACCAGGGGCACAACAGTTAATATCACCAAAGCAACTTTGCAGAGACGAATGTGGGAAATAAACCATTTCTCAGTGTTGTATGTTAAGTGCTGTGATCAACAAGATGGAAGGAGGTTCAGATGTTTGCTCTTGTGTTCCACTCCCTGTGCTGCCAGATTGATAAGCAGCTGATCTGAGAAAAGTATCACAGGTGTTTTCAGGTGAAGTTGACAAAGAAAAGGTCTCTGTCCCTCATGTTTGAAACAATAACATTCTACAGCAATTGAGACTGGGCATGGTGGTGCAGGCCTGTAACCCCAGCTCTTAGGAGGCTGTAAACAGGTGCATCACTACGAGTCTGATCTAGTAGTGAGACCCTGAACACCTTGTAGACCCTTCCTCAAAATACAAACAAAAAAAAGAAAAACAGAAAGAAAGAAAACTCCCTTATAAAGTTAGAAGAAAAAATAGCATCCTATAATATCTGTCCACAAATATGGTTGCACTAGAACAAATAAAGCTTAGCTCTAACAGAAGAAACAGAGAAGAGAATGTAAATTGGAAAAGACGACCTCTGGGAATGTATTCGGCCCTCTCTTTGTGTTATTATGCTGGCTAAACTGGACCTTTCTCTGATTCAACATATGCCCTCTCAAAGCCATGAACGTTTGCTTGCCTTAAGAGATGCCTACAAGGATTAATACAGCATGCTTTCACAATCAGGATCCTGGCATGACTTCTTGACCTTTGCATGAAGAATGTTTTAACCTGTGGATCATGTTCATCCTTCCAACACACTGAATCACAATAAGCTAAGTCAAATTTTTCTACATTTTGAAATAATAATAAAACTGACCATGTACTGTCAGACATTTCTTGCTCTTATTTAGGGAATATTTGAAAAAGAACCTATACATTTCCTTGTCTTCTTCCTTATTACTGTCACCAGTAATTGATAGTCTATGATTTATCTCAGTTTTATATTAAGCTGATTAGTCATTATTGCCAAGATGAATTAGCAAACTTATCTGTGATAACCATCTTAATAGCATAAACAGAAGTAGCACATTATGCTCTAACACGTCTGAGTGTCCATGACCAACTAGACATCCAGCATGATTTGTGGAACCAGAAGGTCATACCTTCAACCAAGGAGGTGAGGAGGGTGACATTCGCGGCCTTCCGTCTTCCTGCCGGCAAGTTCAAGCCGAGCCTGTCCAGTTTCTCTCTCAGGCAGCGCCCTCCATTCTTTGATTTTGCTCTGTCCAGAAACAAAAACTAGGTTTTGAAACTTCCCATTCTGAAGCAAATCTGAGAAGACTTCAGCACATAAGGAATGTCACGTGGGAAGGGCATAAACATGTGGGGGGGGCGGGGAGCTGGGGCATGGTAGCAGCACAGTTGGAGACCAGGGGCACCAAACAGCTCCTCTCACCTTCTCAGGATGCCGCCCAGGAGAGAGGCATTGAGACACTCAGGGGGTGACAGGCGCCTCTTTACCTCAGCGATGGTCACCTTGTATTTAGAGGTAGAGCTGAGGAGAGACAAACGGCCAGGCACGGAGCAAAACAAGTCAGTGGGGTTGACCACACAAGTTCCACCTGGGGAGGAAGAAGTGTATGACACGTGAGTGAAAGAGAAGATAAGCACAGAGAAAAAGCTGATGTCAAGGAGGGCTTGCTGTTGTTGGGTTTCATGACAAGATCTGTCCTTGGGTGTCAGGCACAGCATCTCAGAATGCTGCTCTGATGATATACTTCCACGAACTCATAAGGCTCTGGCTTTTTAGTATTTGCATAACAAATTGTTGAAGGTCACATGTTTTATTTCAGAGAAAATTTATACCTAATGGAATATGGGGTGGCTCATCAGCATAAATTTTGATATCATCACAACTAAAATGAATTCAATTGATTAAAAATCTGACCTCCAACTCCAAAAGCTAACCCCCCCAAAGGTAGGTGTTCATTACACATGGATGTTTGTGAATGCATCTAAACACACACAATAGATAAAATGTTTTCAGTTGCATTATTATCTTTTCCAAAATATTTGAGAATTCCTCTCTCCTCTCATCCCTTTGTCAACTGCAGGCAGCACAGTAACTCTGTCCTCATGTACTACTACTAGTGTTTGTCTGCCTGTTGCCAGCAATTTCCAAGTCATACATAGAGATGGGTCGAATCCTTGTACCACATGCCAATCCCCAGTGTCAGCGGACACAGACAAGCAACATGATCTCTAGAACACAACAGCATTAACACTTATTGATGTTATCTGTGAATAATATTATTGTGGTTATTGAAATTATTATTGTCATGGTGCAAAGCAAAGATAACTAATCATAGCAGAATCATTTGCCTTGCTGGCATCCCTGGAACAGAAGCTTTCCATACCCAAGGCCCTAGTCTTTCAATTTTATTTTTGTTTAGAAAATATATAGTACCTTCCTTAATCTCAGGCAGCTACAACAGAACAAAATGAACCTGGGGACCCAGAGGACAAAGGAGCTTCCTGCAGCCCAGCTCCTCACTCACTGAAAAGATCCTGAGCCAATGTCTACCAGGCCATATTGGTGGTTCTCCGATTCAGGGCTATGAGATTCCTCTGCATGCACGGAGGCATCTGAGCAAAAGTTTGCCAAGAATCAGTGGCCAGTGGCTGGGGAGATAACTCGGTGGTCTAAGTGCCTGCCTGGCAAGCTCAAGGAAGAGCCCCATGCTAGCTCCTGAACCCCAGGTGTGCCATGCTGGTCAAGAAAACCAGGCATGGTGGCACACACCAAGATATACATGAAAGAAGGATCACTATGAGTCAAAGATGTATAATGAGACCCTGCACCAAATGAATAAATAAATTAATTAAAAACATTTTAAAAAGAATCAATGACCAATTCAGGTGTAAGGCTGGTTCTTTCTTTCTTTCTTTCTTTCTTTCTTTCTTTCTTTCTTTCTTTCTTTCTTTCTTTCTTTCTTTCTTTCTTTCTTTCTTTCTTTCTATGTATTTGGTATAAAATATATACTTGCAATACTGGGAATCAAACTCAAGTCCCTGAATTTGTCAGGCAGGCACTTAGACCACTGAGCTATCTCTCTGGCAAAGTGGGCTTTTTAAAGCATTCATTTACTTTCTTCATAGCAAACCTTAAGACTCATCTTCAGAAAAGAGTCTAGGTCAATGAGGTAAAATGGAAGAAGAAAACTGGGTGAATGAAGAAAAATGAGCAGGAAAACGTTTACCCAAATATTTTGTTTTGAAAGTATGATCCTCACTCGGCATCCCTGGCACCCTATAGAAGGGCCATGCTAAAAATGTGGAATCACAGACCAATCCTAGACTTTCCGAGATACAATATGCATTTTGATAAAGTCCTGGGATAGAACATATGCTCACTAAAATTTAAGAAACACCAGACTAAGACTTGCCTTGCAATAGCTCTTATCATTTTGTGCTAAGCAGTACATCTCTGTTACACCAGTCTCTGGCAGTCTGGATCAGGTGTGTTCCCTGTACCTTGTACCTTCAAATTGGGATGTTGCTTAAAATGTCAAAGGGCCTTGCAGCAGAGAATATGCCAGCCTCAAAGAAATTTTAGTATGAATCAATTCCTGTATTTTTATAATTCCTTCTGGCAGTTTTGTGGTAGATCTCGCTTCTCCCATTCAATGAGCTGAAGACTAAGGTGCTTCTCTTGAGCACTCTGGAGCAGGCAATGTCCCCAAAGGTCTTCCAAAACAGGAGGATGGCTCATCAGCATGTCAGGGTAGATGTTCTTTGCTTACAGTCAGGTCCTGTCCACAAGATCCAATTCCCTTCACCTGTTCCTGGAATCCTGTTCTCAAAGAGGTCATTATTGCCAAACCAAAGTCTTTTCCTTCAGGTAAGACTTGCAATTAACAGCACAGAAGGTGGTAAGTGACCTTCCTCAGGCGCTAGAAGTACAGCTTCATTTACACTTCCTCACTATCAGCCCCTTGCCTAGAGCCTACTTATCCTGCAGGTCTTGCTGCCTGCTAGAGCAGCCAAGAGTGTCTGCTTTCCTGGGTGTCTTTGGTTGTGCTGTCACAGCTGCTTCCACACCCTGAGTTGCCTTTGAAAAAGAACCAAAGTTGTATGGTTCGAGGTCCAGTGAACACAGTAGCTGAGGATGCACAGCAATGTTTTGCTGAGCCTGCGTGTCCCTCGGAGAGCACTTGGTCGTGGCACTCACTGCATTTGTGATCAGAATCTTGTAAAGACAGTAGTGAAAAGGATTTCCAGAACTGTTTCAGAAAGGGGCAACAACACCGTGAAAAGAAGCTTCCAAGGGAGGGGTGGTATTTAGAGAGGTCTTATGGGTGATGTATTCTTCACTATAATATATTCTAAAATTTAAATATTCACTTATACGGTGCACATATGGTTTTTCTAGCTACTAAGAAAAGGGAAGAACAAAATTTTGGGCCTCTCTTAGCTTTACAAGTCTTCAGGAGGTCAGAAACCCAATATAGGAGATGCAGATGGTTATGGGATTTGCAAAAGGAGTTAAATCACTTTCTTCTCTATGAGAGAACTGACTCCCTTTGGCAAAGTGGATTCCCTGAGTTAAAAGCCAGCTGTGTCAACTGTTGAATCTGCTTCTAGCCAGGTTCTGACTACCTGGGCCTTACATCTAGGCTGGGTTTACGGCTTGTCCTCAACTAGGCATGTATTAGGTAAGTTACATGGGCTGCATATTAAGAGTATGCCTTACACACACATAGATTGCCTGAAGGATTTATTTTGTATTCAGGATTAGCCATAAACTCTAGAGTCTTTTATTTTTTCATGTCACAGTATCTTTAAAGGGAATTTCTGTTGCTTTGATACTTGGCATTGCTGCAGCCTTGGGGAACCCTCTCATTCTGGGTAAGGATTTGGCGACTTGTAGAGTTTACAGCAACTCGGGGAACATGCTATCTTTCTTCTCAGTGGTTTCCTTTTTAGGCAGGTAGAAAAGATGGTTGGTCAACATAAGCAGGATTTGGCATTTGGAATGAAGGTGTTTAGGACCTGGGACCCCTCTATGGGTACCCTGAGCATCTATATAGATGGTACCGATGTCACCCTAAAGACAAAATGCCATGGGAGGGCACCTCACCAAGCCATCTCAGCAGCTGAAGCTCCTCGTGGTGCGTGGGTCATTGGTGCTGCACATGTCTATTTTAGATCCAGCACCCCAGGTTGGCATAGCTCTTGCAATAGCTTTCAATCTAGAGGCAGAATGTTCATGAACAATCTTCTAAGCCCATCTCTCCTCCACTCATAATACACAGACACTATAGCTCCATGCAGGTCACTAGTGATAAATTTGGAATTTGGAGACAAGACTTCCTATTTTCAGTGATGCTGCATACTCCAACCAGTAACTATGGTAACAGTGTAGGAAACAGAGGATTATCTACACAAGACCACTTGTCTAGAACATCATGTTTGTGAAAGGATACCTTTCCCACAGAGACAAATGTTAGCCAAAGACTTGCTGTGTATGTAACAAAACCAGACACAGAATACAAAGATGCAGGTGCACTTGCTGTCGCACTGGGTTAGATTCTGGATAACCCAGAAAGGCTTGGGTCTATATTCCTTTTGGTGTAGCCCTGAACATTTGTCTTGTGTGTGCAGGAAAGTGTGCCTGACCCCACAGGGTGGGACATGGAAGAAGTACTGTGCTGCAGGTACTAACTAAATAAGCTGCCAACTCGGCCCCGCCACCTTGCAATTAATTTTACGGGTTTTCACCTGTCTGAAGAATATGTCTGGGGCCACGGAGATGGCTCAGTAAAATAAATGCTTCCCTAGCAAGCGCAAGGATCTGAGTTCAATCCCTGATTCAGGAAAAAAAAAAAAAAAAAAAAAAAAAGAAGTACATCTGTTCATGTCTCCCCCGGAGAGCGGGTTCAGTGGAAGCTGGATCCACTCAATAACTGCCGTGGAGTGGAACGCCTACTGGTCTTGAGGTACAAGCTTTGAAATGAAAGAAGAACGCACCCACAGTTTTACCGTACCTGAGTAGCCCGCTTTTCCTCCTAGGAGCGTGGCACCCCAGGAGACTCTCTGCTTCTGAGCCCACACTTGCTCTGGGTTAAAGCCTTCTCCCCCTCCCCGAGCTGTGGACGCCCTCCACCTCAGACAGGAGCTCCCAGGACCCTCCAGGTGCGATCGATACTTCCTGTCGGGCTTCTGGCTGACGCCAGCCGTTGAGCACAGCACCGCCCCACTCGGCGCTGCGTCGTTGTTGACATAATTAGCCCAAATCTTGGGAGCAAAATAAATGTTCTGTTCGCCTTACAGCCAAACAGATGTTTACAATTCAAATGAAAGAAATACAAACGGCGGGGATTTTTTTTTCTCCCCTTCTTCATCTCCAGTGATCGCTATTTTTTTTTTCCGTGACACATTAAAACTGTGTAAGCGATTACAAGAGTTTCCTGTCCCTGTTTGTTCTGCAGTTGCAGCTCTGCGAGGTGTGTGCGTGAGCAGCCTGGTGTGGCAGGAGCTGCTCGCCGCGTCCCCTCTAGCCCTTCTCCCTCAAGTCGCACCCCCACGCGCACCCCCACCCCAGACAGCAGATAGTAACTGTACTCAAACAGCAAAGGGGTGGGGACTTAATTGCCACCAAGCAGGCCTTTGATGTAGCAGTCCTCGCTGTCAGTTGACAGGAGGAAAGCACTAGCCCAGGTACAACAGTATTAGAGACCAGGGTGGCTGGACGAGTCCCTCCCTGTGCAGAGTGCAGCGGAACAAACCAAGGAGAGGAATGTAGTGTGTGTGTGTGTGTGTGTGTGTGTGTGTGTGTGTGTGTGTGTGTGTGTGTTGGCCAGGGTGCAGAGTGCTTGGGTGTTGATTTTCAAAGTGGTAAAGAAACTAGAGCGATGAAGGCAGTGGGCAGCGAGAAAAACAACCCCCCACCACTTCCCACTACCACAACCAGTAATCATAACCAGCCCAACAATCAGCTTCTCTACGTGTAGCCCTGCTACAGGCGGCTTAGACTTCATCTACAAGACGCTAGATGTGGGGTGAAGCAGCAGGGGAGGCTCCAAGGGCTTCTCTGGCTTTTGCTTTACCCTCGGAGGATGAACTCCAGCGATGAGAGATGGGCGAGCGCTGTCCACCCTGGGGGCGACCAGCAAGGGGAAGGCAAGGCCCCCACCGCTCTCCATTTTCGCCCCTTCAGTGACAGGCTGGAAGAGCCACAGACTCTCCCTTCAACCGGGGTCTAAGATTCGAGACCCTGGAGATAGTGGAAGGAGCACAGGAAGCTGCGGCCTCCAGCTCCAGGGCGAGCCGGCAGAGGCGAGGGCTGGAAGACGAAGGGTGGTCAGATCCAGCCACCCCAGCACGGACAGCCCAGGCGAGAGAGAGGGCGAAGTTACATTTCATGGGGGCATTTAAAGCTTAAATCGGAGCTGACAACGTGTATATCGCAATGTCAGCGCCTCAGCCGCGGCACGCCAGTCACCTCTAAGCTATCTGACAAACTTTAGCTCTTTTAAAACGTGCAGAGTTCAAATCATATTAATTCCCCAAAAATGTTTTGATTCAAAGTAGTTTGTATTTTGTGTAGCCACGGGCGATCGGGAAAGCGCTCCTGCCTGCCAGTGGCCGGTCCTCTCCCTCTCCGCTGGCCCAGAGGCTACGGCGGTATTTAAGCTTCTGAAATTAGCCTGGGGCTGCAAGGCGGAATGATCACAAGGCGAAACAAGGGCGCTTCCCCTCCTCACTTTTTTTCATCTCCTCCTCCCCCTTTTTGAGTTTGCACTCCTGATTTCACAAAAGAAACCGGGCCAAAATGTCATTTTCCACCTATAAGTGCAAGACCGGGTCTTCTCATCTCTGTGCTGTGCTCACCGGAAGCCCATCGTCCGGGCCCAAAGGAACCCCTACCCTGAAATTCTAGTCTGGATCCTTTCTTTATGAGCTTCCTCCTCCTCTTCCTCTTCTCGTCATCAACATTGCTCACTTATTATTAAATTCTCAGTGCAAGATATAAAAGGGACCCTCGTCTGACAAAGGGGAGGGGGCTGTGGGGGATCCTCAGAAGATTCACCAGGAAAGAAGAGTGGGTTTTCCTTTCTTTCTTTCTTTTTTAATGATTAAAAACATAGACGACTCCTGTAAATAGAAGTCTCATTTCTTCAAGAGATGCCTTTTGAAACCCAGTATCTGAATATTCAACGAAGGCAAAGCTCCACTCTGTACGTACAACATTAATATGATCTCTGCAGAATTTGCTACTCAGAAATATTAACATATCAAAGCCAACGCCCGAGGCGAAAGAAGCTATCGATACGCGAGCACAGGGTAAAGTAAAGATTATTGGTTCTGATGGTTAGAGTGGCGGAGCTGCGGGCAAAATCGCGCACACCATTAACCGAGAGTGAGCGCGCGGGGAGCTACTTCTCCTAGGCGGTGGCAAATATTTTATCTAGGTGGTAATTACCTTGCTTCTGACTCTTTTCCACCTATTTTTTTTCCATACTAGACTCTCATTACAGACAAAAACAACATAAATACTACTTGCAGAAGTGAGTCAGAAATGGCATTTTGTCTTTTACAAGTGGCCAAATTTAAGCAGAGACACTCGACAACCCTTCGCCCTACAGCAGCCAAGACAGCTTCCCTGAGGACCCACACTGGGTCCACACGCCTATCCCTCTTTAAGAAGAACATTTCGGGAGGTCTTTGGAAGTCATTTCTATGTTTTTTCCTACCACTGTAAATTCTGGGTATCATGAGAAATATAAACGTATCCAAGAATTTAGGAAGAGTGCATAATGGTAAAAATTAGGTTTTTTTTTTTTTTACTTTTTTAATGTATTTTGTGTGGAGCTCCACCTCTTAAGAATAGATTGAGAAAGAAACAGACACTGCAATCTAAACTCTTGGTCCATACTACACTGGGCTTTAAGGAGGATGGACGGCGGTTCAGCAACATGCTTCAGCTCACGTACTTCCAATTTAAAGAACAAAGGTGAGTGGAGCTGTTGATGCAGAAGTCTGTGCGCACTGGTGACAATAGAGAGAAGGGAATTCCTGGGCATTTTCTCAAAAATAGTGCCCTGAGCTAAGGGGTTTGGTGGACTAGAAATAAATGAAACTCCTCTCTTCAGGCAGCACATCCTTATTATCCACTTGCAATTTGCCATGAATAATGGTACTTTCAGAGAGCAGACAGACGTAGACACGCATGCTCCGCTCCAAGACCCACGCAGATGACCCAGTCTTTTGCTAAAATAAACGAAATGAAATAAACTGAGCAGTGAAATACTTAGTTACTTCGAGGTGGAGAGATTCGGGTTTAATCAAACAATGCAGATATAACCCCCGAGTTATACATCCTCTCTATTTGGAGTTATATGCTCTTCTACAAAATCAATGTTTGATTTTAAAATCCCAGATTAAGTGATAAATTTTAGGTGAAATTAACAGATACTAATTTCTACCAGAACAATAATCATCCCCGAATGATCAGCATTTCTATGGTTCTGAGATCTCATCTCGCAACCTTTGGGTTCCTAAAAACCTCTGGCATTTCTGGGGAGAGAACTATGGGGGAGGGCATGTCGCCTAAATCTAAAAATTCAACGGATTCCATTGGCGCAGTGGCATTCCCCGCTCTGCTCTCGGCCTCGAGTAATTCCCACCTGTGTCACCTATTGTACAATAGCAAATAATTTCAAGCTTTGGAGGAGGTGGTCTTCCGGCAAACACGGAGATGCATGCGACCACAGCCGCGGGGCGCGAGCTCAGCGCTTCCAGGAGCCACATCCGGTCGTAATTAGTGGCGCTGTCCTTCAGCACCACCGCCGTCTCCGTGCGCCCAGAGCGCAGGGCCTCACCTTCGGCCCTACCCACCCAGCCAGATCGCGACCTTCTGGTCTCGCAGGAACTCCTCTCACTGTGTCTTTTTTTTTTTTTTTTTTTTCTTTCTTTCTTTCTTTTTTTTTTTTTTCTTGAATCACAGGGTGGCTAGTTAATTTTAATATTCACCACTCTTGGTCCCTTTTCTTATCATTTCCAAATGAGTAGCTACTGTCAGATGTAACTGAGGAGCTTAGCATCACTCAGTTTTTGTTTTTCAAGTCTGTATGTACCAATGCCCATAGTTTTTGCTTTAAGAGTTGAACATCTCTTTTAAATTTACTATAAAATCCAAGTACACACTACGACAATACCCAAGTTCTTCAAGAAAAAGACCCTTTGTGTTCTCTCTTCCTGAATTTAAATGCCCATATTAGATTGTGAAACCTGTAATTTAAGCAAAAGTATCCACTGCTTTCTACCAGCAACATTTATTCCTAGAAAAGCAAACAATTCAAGAATCTTCAAAAGGGATAGAGAAAGACTGAGTCCCTACCATCAGAAGTGACTCAGTTTTAGTGGCTTGGTTACTAAAGATCACTGTGGCCCTGGAGCAGGAATTAGTCTTGGTGAATAGGCCACGTCTTATTAATTCATATGAAGTTGGGATAACAGCTGGTCTCTCTTGCCTTGCATGCTCTTCAGGCTTCTCAGCATGCTAGGAAAATAAAGTTCAGAGGCTCTGGTACAGTTAAGTAGGGGAAGCCAACAAAAATCTGCACTGCCTTGAGGCCCTGGGAGTGTCATAGTTCAAAACCTTTTGTGAAAATGGAACATCCCAGATGCAGCCCCCTTCAGTGCTTGAGCTGAAAGCAACAACCCTCTCTTCTCCTCTCGCCTTCCCCCACCTCCCAATTCCATGGGTAACTCTGGATTCAGATGTTTTCCTCAACAGATGGGAACAAGAAAGCTTTATCCGGTACAGTTAACACTACCTCCTCCTCCCACCCTGCCTTAAAGAAAGAAATGTTCCGGACTCTTACAGAAATAGGGCAGCTACAATATTGGTGCTTCATTAGTCTCAGTGATTGGGCCTTTCATAGAGTCTCTCAAAGCCTGAAGCTAACAGCATCACCTTCAGCACCCAGGCTGTGGCTGACACATTAGGACTAAAAGAGACCAGAAAGTCTGCTTGAGGATGTGGCACTGGTGATGGGCAGGGGTGTGAAAAGTGCTTTTTTTATCCTCTTTTTTCATCTCTAAATTTGAGCTTGTCATTGTTCTGTGAAGAGCAGTGAATATTTCCTGGCACAAGTCTTTTGGGTTCAGTGGTCAATCCTCAAAGGGAGAAAGGAAGATTTTGAATGTAGATACGCCTCTATGGAGCTTCAAGTAGTAAGAGTAATTGTTTTTCAATCAGCAGACAAGGCATCAGATGTGCATAAGCACTGTGAGACCTTCAGAGTAAAATAAGAATATTTATGGTCAAAATGTTCTTACCTCTTCTTATCACTCCACCTTGGCCATTGAGAACAAGCCCACATTGAGCTTCCACAGAGCCCTTAATAAAAGAAAAAGAAATAAGATCACTACACTCTGTTAGGTATGATGGTGTAGGCAAAGTGTTTCAGAGTGGTCCAATGTTAAATCCTATCTCAGTAGGCATTTAAAAACAGTCATTGAGCTGCAACAAACTTGTCAACAAACACAACTTCACCAAAATTTGCAAGAATCACCACAATGAAAAAGTTGTACAAATCTTAAGACATAGCTCTTATGCACTTTGCAGCACCGTGGGTCTTTCATCTTGGTAAAAGAGAATCAGAAGCCCTGTGACAATGCAACAGGGCATATAGCATACGCACAGAGTCGACACTCAATACTTTCAGAGGGAAGAAAACTAGAGCATAATGTCAAGGTTGAGGCTGTGGGCTTCTTGCGAGGCTTACAAAGTTCAAGCAATCAAATGAGGATTCTGTTTTACCCCAACTGTAGGGATATCCTACATTGCTATCCAAATGTGCCTTAAGGAGGAGACACCTGCAGATTCAGAGACTACAGATTCTCAGGCTCCCAATGGATTAGGGACTCATTTGGGCTGGAAGGGTGGAAATGGTATGCTGAGCTTTTATTAAGAAAAATAATTTTTTTTCTGTGGTTGTCTTTTTTTTTCTCTATCCAAATGTGTTAAAGGCTCATTTTCCTCTACAAACAAACGAGGTATTGGACATGAAAGAGGCCTTGAAGGGTGTTAACCTACCCAACAGCCCGTGAAGAGTTAAGTACATGCGGAGAGAGTCGGTGCATAATAAAAACCCACTTTACAAAACAACCTTTACAGCTCTGGCTCCCTCTTGCCTCCCATTTTCACCATATTGAGGCAGGCCTGTAAGACCCCCCTTTTCAACCTACTCACGAGTTCTTTCTTATTTTAAATGTTCTGCCTTAAAGTGATTATCAAATCAATATGAAAAAAAACCTTGGAGACTGAGCATAAATTAAAGCGGTGATGGGAAAAGGTGTGACAGTTTTCTTTGTTGGCCATAGCAAATCTTTTTAGGAGACTCAAAGATGGAACTGAAGCCACAAGACTGTTTGCATCTGTCAGGCAGACTTAGACCGCCCTCCAAACCATTGGACTTTCACTTAAAATTCTGGGCAGGGAAAAGTATATTTACATTTGTTGCATTTAAAATGAGACATATGCTGATGAATGTTTTAAAAAGGAAGGAATAAAAGGAGAGAGACGGGTTTCTCCCACATACTCCCTCCTCATTTCTCGTTTCAAATGTAGCCATGACGCTTTCTTTTCCATTCTGCCAACTAGGTTCAGGGAGAATGGTAGAAAATAACTTGCCACATTTACAAACTAGCTTCATAACATATTGCTACATGACATATATAGACACACACACACACGCACAGAGAGAGAGAGAGAGAGAGAGAGAGAGAGAGAGAGAGAGAGAGAGAGAGAGATGTGCAGGGAACAATGTATGTATGTCTCTACTTTATCATACACTGTACTCTGATTTCATCTAGTATCTTGGAATATTTCCCTTCTCAGAAAGAGAAAAAGTGATTTAATATGAGTGAAACAAGGATAAGAAGACATGGACACAAGAAAGAGTCAGGTTGGAGAAAATTTTGACCTCACAATATTTGAAACAGAGAAGGCAAAGCACCTCTAAGGGAGAAATGAATGAACCCTTTCCCCTCCTCCTCACCAATGGACTGTTGAAATGTTTATTTCTTACAAGAGATGAACCTTCATCTCTTCACTTAACAAACTTTTTCCTCTCATAAGTAAAACATGTTGTTTGGTCAGATGACATTGCATAAACGACCAGTTGAATGGCACTAAGTCGAAAATTGGATAAACTACGGTGTCCTTTTGCGCAGGGTTCTTTCTTTGTCTGCTGCTTGCAAATGTTCTAATCCCCTCTTTTGAAAAATGCCCGGCTTTGTGCCTCACACAGAAAAAAAATTTGTACAGATACAAAAAAATCAGCAGCAGACGTGGCTATTAAAAGGAGTAAATAGGTTTTAGTTGAGCTAAGCATTGAATGGCAGATTTTCCCCCCCTTGAGACATAAGGAGACTCTTGTGAAAAATGTAAAAATGCACTGGTCAAATAAAATCACTTTTTGAATATAAGTGTAGAATGTCAAGGTTTGTGTTGCCAGGTCTCTCTCCTTGTGCACAGAACTAATGGCTATGGCCCTTTGTTAGCACTGTTAGGGCTTTGACTTTAATTTAAACCTAACCCCTCACTCTGAGGTAAATGAGGGGAAAGGATTTTCTGTGCGCAACAAGGGGTCTCTTAGGTCTCCAACCTCTTCTTGGAATACATCGCCCCTCTCATCACAGAGCGTGGAGGAACGGGCCACAGTCACACAGACGGGAGAAGTAGGCACTCACAGGTGAAAGCAGACTACCCATAGAAAGATGGACCAAGTTTGAGTTATTTCCATCTCATTCTGTACATTTGTGTGTTTATCTATTTGAAATGTGCCTGAAATTATGATTGCATGATTAGCAATCTTAGTGCAGGAAATATTGTGCAAAAGTGTGTTGAAAAAGAAAGTAGGGGATCATCTTTTTGAGGGAGGGCCTCTACAGCAGTTTTTGTCTACTCCCCCTATGGTCCCTCCCTCCCTCCCTCCCTCCCTCCCTCCCTTCTCTATTTTTCCAGTTTCTTTTTCACCTTCCTCTTCTCCTTCCCCTTCTTTTTTCATCTCACTGCCTTTCTTTCCTCATCTCTGTATTTCAAAGGAGCTGCACCTCATATACAGTTACCTACAGCGAAAACCTTCAGGTGTGGGTCCTCCCTGTGCTGTGATTTGGGTGCACAAAGGCACAGAGAACTGGACTTAGTGCTGCACTTTGGGCCAGGGCCTTGTGCAGGTTCTTTCATCGATGTGAATTGAGGCTTTCCTTTGTGGTTTCTACTTTGTTCATCAATCTAGTGTTTTTGGTCCAACTTGCTCAAGCTCAATTTTCCAACAACAGCCCACCCCCCAATTGGTAGTAAAAT
>PVKA01039264.1:0-19599 GCA_004027165.1 Ctenomys sociabilis
TTGATTGAAGTACAAATATCAGTCAGACAGTTTCAAGACACCTTAACAAGACAGATTCGATAAATTAATACATTGCAAACTGTTTTCATAATGTTTTGGTATCATACAAGGTGCATACATGATATTATATTTACAGATATTATTTTAGCAGATGTCTCTTATCAGTAAATTAAGAGTGTAGCTGATTATTTTGTATATATGAATTATATCAAAAATTCAATAATTATTTTCCTAGTTGATGACTGTAGTACGAGAAGCCAATATAATATCCTGTCCAACCACCATTAGTGCAAATCTTGGCTCTCATAGGATTATGTAGAAGCACAGCGTTATCTATCCGAACTGTACTGTGTATACACACACATCATGATTTTTCTTTCTATACCCCTTCCATTGTCTCCACCTGTCAAAGGTGGGCATTCTATTGTCATTCAACTAACTTAGGTGCTTGGACTCGACACCACAATCCAACACAGTCCAGCATTCCACAACAATAGTGAGTTATTCAAAGAAGTTGTCGACCATAGCCATTTACAGCTCAACTTAATATTATGGCCCCACGATGTATACTTCATTTTTCTGCTTTTCTGCTGGATGGTTAAGACCTAGATAGATCAAGACTTATATACCAACACATGAACTTTATATTTTTTATGTGGTCAGTGAAGTCCTCTGAGGGTTTATCTTGTAGTCCTGTACATTATTCTGTAGATCCTTTGTCTGTGTCATCCATGTGGATGAGTCAGGGCCAATGCTTGACCGGTTTGCTCTCTGTGAGAGCTTGAGAGAAAGTTTTCTCTTCATTTGACTCTCCCCAGGCACACTATAGAACTTCAATCTCTTTCCTCTGTGGCTCCATAATCTCCTTGTTCAGAAAATTTGGAGCTCACCTGAGTTTCATGATGTTGCAGTACATTTTCTCCTATGTCCTGAGTCTTCGCTGACCTGAAAATGGGGATTGAACTCAGGCCCTTGCACTTGCCAGGGAAGTGTTTATTCCACTGAGCCATCTCCCCGACCTCTTGCTGAAATTTAGTCATATAAAAATGTTAATAAATAAGAATTTGCCTTATCAAAAATTTTAAACTTTTGTCCCTGTGTTTTTTTTTTTTAATTTTGGGAAGACATGTAGTTTTTGAGAAGCCAGTGTAAATGTCACAGCTTTCTCAAGAAAGATGTGCATAACCTAAATAATGCACATTTCACTTCTTCATCTCTAAACTCCAATGGTATTTAAGGGTATTTAGTTCAAGAATATCTCTATAGATACTACCATTCCATATTAAATGTTGCACACATATCAGAAGTAAGTAGTTTCTAGTAGTTACTGAAATGAATGAGCATTTGGTAATTTGAGACATGCATTTTACTCACTGCTATTCAACTTATGCTGAGATAGGGGAGATATGAGCTAGAAGTTTGGTGGTAGTAAAACCGTATACATATTATTAAGGTAGAAACTTAATGATGGGCTTTAGAATATTCACTAAATGCAGTCAGATGCAGTATACTATAGGTGGCAGATAGATTTTAGTCCATCTTCAGGAATAATCTATCTTGAAATTGTTTACATAGTGGTGTAATAGTACTAACTTCAGGTTCTACCAGGTCCATACAGTACATACTAAATATTTTCAGAAAGGATGTTTATTTCATTGTGTTTATCTGTGGGTGCCAAACTTTCCCGTTCACTCTTGTCAGCTTCATTTCTTTGATTGCAAGTCAAATCTAATACTACATGTTAATTTGTGAGAGAACAAGCAACAGAGGTTTTGGTGAGGTATTAAGTAAGGCTGAAGAGTTCTTAGTTATGTGTTAAGGGTTGGAGAAGTGCTCAAGAAGTGTAGGAAGCCTTGCACCTTCTGTTACCCTCTCGTGAAAGGTGCTAGAGCCTCATTTCCTTATTCTATATAGACAGTGAATAAGGAACACAGCAGGGACATACCTTCTTTTTGATGAATAATTGACTACCCTGGAATTTACCTGAATATGAAGTTTCATCTAGGGAAGGAGATTTCTTGTGCAGTCTACCTCTGGACAAGTCATCAATGTTGATGTTACCTTGCACTCTTCTCCTCCTTCTACTTCTTTTTCTCTTTTTCGTCATCCTCCTCCTCCTTCTCCTTTCTTCTTTACCTGCTCCTCCTTTCTTCTTCACCTCCTTCTTCTGTCTTTTTGAGACAGCATTTGCTATGCAATTCAGGCTAACCTTGAACTCAGTTTGTAGCCTTGGATGGCCTCAAATTCACAGCGATCTTTCTGCCTCAGCCTCTGAAGGATTGTAGACCTCTGCTAATTCTTTAATGTACTTTTTGTGGTACATTAAGTGTGTGTGTGTGTGTGTTTGTGTGTTGGAGGGGAATCAAAATATCACCATTGGATACACAAGTACTGTAATATAATGAGATGTCATAAGACAATGTTGGGAACAGTTTTTCGTTATTGTCCTCTTGTTCTTTGATGGGATTAGAATATCCTAGGATATTCATCAAGTTCAGATGAGTTTTTTCTTAGAGATGGATGGGACATTTTTCTTGACTAAGGCAGTGATTCTTATAGGGAAATCCAAGGTGTCCATGTTTATTTCCATAAGGCTGCCTTGCAAAATTCTGTACCACAGGGAGACTTTCTTCCTGCTACAAACAAACTCACAGTACATTTTCCTTGTGGGCTGCATAGAAATATTTTATAGAGCCTAAGTTGGGAACCATATATGCATCTCTGTATTATAGTAGAGAAAGAAGATGGAATGACTTCCCATAAACATTATTATCTGACTCTTTAGGGAAAACAAACTTTTATGCCTTTCTTGGCTTCAGATATCAGTACCTCCAGCTAGAATCATGAAGACTCAGAGGAGGTATTTCATTGGTCAGTTTTGGTGAACTGTGGTCTGTTTTGCTCATCTTGGTCTAATGAATCTGCTTGCTGCATATGTGGCCAGCTAAATGTATATATGGTTCAGAGATGTATATATGGTTCTCAACTCTTGTAAAGACACCTTGATAGTTTATACCAAAAATTCAATTCCCTAAGTCAAGTTCTTGAACCCAAATCTTTCCATTGTCCTTTAGATTCATTTGTGCACCTTACAGTGGGGAGGTCACTGGTAACCCACCCACAAAAGGTAAAACAAGATGATGATTTAATGACTAAAGTAGATTAGGTCCCCAGATACGAACCTTGAAACACATGTTGGGCTGCGTGCCAGAGATATAGTAATAAGCCAGAGTTCCTGACTGTCTGGAGCTTCCATACTAGAGGCAGAAGCATAGCAGTCAGTTTTTTTTACTTGGGCCATTGTGAAAAATCCAGGGCAAAACAGGCTCAGTATGGGGTGAGGAGATCAGAATATGGCTTTGTTATTTGTGTTTTGTTGACAAAGCTTCATTCATATAAGTGGTGTTGGTGAGTAGGGAAGTAGTTTTGGTGGAATTTCTAACTTCAGGTTCAACCAGTAGAGTTTTGGTGAAACAAAATCTGGAAGAAGAAGGAGACCAAGAGATCAGTCTAGGGCAGAAGCTAAGGTTTTTTTCCTCCTTAAAACCAGGGACATGGTCAGAAAAGGTCCAGATTCAGAGATATCAGTAGTTGTGAAACAGAAGTACATTGTAACCTAAGAAGACTGCTTGGTTGAACAACAAAAGGAAGGTCAAGCTAGGAATTCATTTAATCCTGGCTTTCATGCTCCACTGGATGTGATGTTAGCCAAATCACCCTTTTTCCCTGGGCCTCAGTTTTCTCCACTGAATCATCATACTGAATGAAATTGTTTCAATGGCTATTTCAAAAAGGAGTGGTGGGGGAATGGGGATGTAGCCCAGGGCAGAGGCCTCGTGTTCAATCCCTAGTAGAACAAATAAAACAGCAACAGGAACAGCAAAATTTCAAAGGCTGAAGGTATTGAAATATGCCATACCTCTAACCCTAAATTTTTAGCAGAATTGAGAGGGCTCCAGTAGTAGAAATTAGTGTGGTTATTACATGATTCATGTGTGCAGTTTTATGGGACATGGATAAGTGTGAGTGGAATAGGTGAAAAGTGTTGACCGTTGTACACCATGTGCATCGAGGTGGTATTCACATGCTGCTGATGCGTGCTTTGCTTGCTACAGGTTTACACATCAAACCCATTACTGTACTTGCTGAAGATAGGAGCCACCAGCATTTCCTCAGGAGAAAATTTACAATTTTCCCTTTGCTATTGATGGCATTTTTTCAGGTAGACTAATTGCCATCCTGTTAGAAATGTTGCAGAAATATACTCCATGTTCCTATGAGTGCAGAGGCAAAAACAGAGATTGTTTTTAAACAACCTATGGTTTTAAAACTTCATTGCTTCCTTAATCATGACTTTCTTATGTGACTGATGCCCTGACTCAGATAGCATCTCTCTGTTGCCTTGTTTTTGACTTTCAGGCTGTGAGTCCATTCTCTGTTCAATGTTAATTTTCAGAAGGAAAATGAGACTTATAGCTTGAGTGTGGGTCTTAGCCTTTTAAAAAGTTATTTTGTGAATGTCAGAATCATGTTTTACTTTCTCCCTCAGTTGCTTAATACATTTCCTGCTGTTCTTCCATCCACTTGTTAAATAACATCAGTTGTTTAGTAAATGGTTGCTTAGTGAAAGGCACAAGTGTGTAGAGCTAAGGTTCTTGAACATTATGAGATTAGGAGGGCCGGATCCAACTGAGGCTTTGTTCCACGTTTGTGCTATAACACTGGGAATTAGCTGCCAAGATGGGAGAATTCAGAGACTTCAAGTACAAACCCAAATTTCTGAATTTTCTTGAACATAAGCAAGATGTGATAGTCTTGAGCCCAGAGAGATGGTTATTTCATGCCTAAGGTAGAACATTATCTCTTCAGATTCCTGTAGGCTACCCTTTAGTTGGCAGATATATGTTCTTGATTGAAGGGTGCCGTGAAAAATAGTTTTAGACTCAAGATGGTAGACTCTGAGCATTGCTTGGTCTCCAGTGGTCCCGACTGAAAACCCTGACTCCATTTGTGGGAAGGTTGGAAGAAGGACATGGTCATAATTCTCAAGTGGCTTAAGAGCCATCCATACAGGGTAGAATATGGGAAGGGAGCTCCTTTTCGATATTTGGGGAAAGAGAAATGAGAAATACATGCCAGACATTGGTTAATTGTCAAAAGCAAGACACAAATGACATGATTATTAATCATGGTGAGTCTGGTGCCTACCCTGAGTGAAAGGATCATGTTTTCCAAATGGCAGGCTCAAAGAAAAGGGGAGAACTATTAAAAATTCAGAGTAAATGAACACTTTATGCCAAGGAGACAGATGCAGCAGCCCTTCATAGCAAATTTGCCTTTTGGGAGAAAAGCCACCTTTGTTTCCTTTTCTGGATTTCTATAGCTGTTCATGATTCTTAAATTTCCCAGGAAGAATTCAGGCCGATAAAGTTGTGAAGAAATGAGCATTTCTGCCCTGCTTTTCCTAAGGACATTGTTGATTTCAGTAGTATTCAGCATAATTTCAGCAGCTGTCTTTGATTTTCTATTGGAGAGATGTATGTATGTATGCATGTACTATAATTAGAGCAGGACAACCACTGCAGCAGATTGATGGTTATTTGGTTGATGGGAAAAATTTCTCCTGGCATTTCGTTTTCTTGGTATTATTTAAGTCTGCAATACAGTGACACCTTGGTTCGTGAACTTCACTTTTTCCGTAACTGTGGTCCCAAACTAAATTGGGTGAATGATAATCAAATTCAATGGTTAGGTTTAATGTTGACTTTATGGGGAAATTTGAAAGACTGTTTGGGAAGTTAGTACTTCAGAGGACACTTTATAATGAATATTATTCTGTAAAAATATAACTTGTACATATTTTCCATGAGGAAATAAGATGAATTTGTTAAGAACTGATGTGGGCCTTTGGTATTTGAGTGCCAAAGCTCTTCTCAGGCTGTGACTGAGGGGTGTATAACTTCAAAGACTAGGAATCAGAGTGGTGACAGTATGAGTCATGAATCAATGTGACTTCTCAGTAGCTCTTACTGCAATGCGTTCCCTCTGAGCAGACTGCATGGTGACCATGTCTGATGCATGCTGAGTCTGTGTAGCCTTTCAGGGAGAAATTGGGGTTAGGAAGAACAGAAAACACTGCTACCTTCTCCTGTGGATTCCTAGAAGTGAAAGGGTAAAGGAGGATTGTCAGCATCCTGTCCAGTAAGCTGATAGAGCAGGCTTATTTCTTGGAGCTGGAAGAGACAGTCTCACTTTTTGGTCTCAAATGGTCCTGAGATGGGGTTCAGGGGTGGCTTGCACTAGCAAAATATGTCCTGCTTAATGTCCTTGCCATTGACCTTTCAAGGCACCTTTTTTTGGGCAGGACCAGCAAGGAGTCACCAAGAGGTGCAAATTTGGCAGTAGGATTTGTCACAGATTTCTATACATAAAGATAAACCACGTCAGTATGTTGATCAGTTTTATTTTTATTTTTGTTAGTACATGTTTATAGTGCATTTATCTTGGGGAACTGGCACATGTACATCTTGATTTTTTTTTTTTTTTTTTGGTCATCTCACCCTCCTTCCAACTCTTGTTTTTCCTTTTTTCTATTTACAAAAGATCTGTTTTCATATTTTGTTTTCCAGTTCTTTTTCTGTCACCCTTTCCTTTCTGCCCTCCACTGTCACTTTATTTTTCCAACATTTCCAGGTTCCTGATGTTAGACTTTACCTTTTATTAGGAATTTAATAGATATTGGGATAAAATAACAGTAATAGCTAACATCTATTGAGAGCTTACTGTATGCAAGGCACATACATTGACTCATGTTCTTCAGAATAACACTATGAGGTGAGTGTCATTTTTGTGGCCATTTTACAGATTAGAAAATGGAGGAAGAGCACACATTTAGGAAATTTTGTCAATTTCCTAAGTCTTAGAGTGACTACTTCTCAGTCAGGTAGAAAGGAGATACTAAAGAAGGGCCAGCTCGGGAATTGGCAGATCCTGCAGGTAGCCTGGAGCCTGGCTTAGCTCTACCACAAATACACTGTTATCAACAGTCTTCAACCCTCATTCTGTTTCATTTTCTGATGTATAAAGCACAGATGTGGATTTCTGTGCAAGGTGTTTGAGTCTGTGACTGACTCCCTTGGTTTCCTCCTCCCCGTCGTGGAGGCCAGAAGGTGGAAGTCAGAGTTCTGGCTAGGTTGGTTCCTTCTGAAGAACGCTTACCACGTCCTCCTTTCTGGTGGCTGCCGGCAGTCCTGGGCTTGCTGATGCTTCCCTCCAGCCACTGTCTATATCTCCTCAACACATTCTTCTCTGTGTAGCTGTGTGTCAGAGCTCCCTCTGCCTTCCTCTTTTAGAGCACTTGTTACTGGGTTAGGGCTTACCTTAGACACAGGGCGATGACATCTTACCTTGAAATCTTTCACTTAAGTGGGGTTCAGTGAGTTAGAACTTGGATATATCATTTTGGAGGGCAAGTATTCAGCCAACTACACTCATTTTCCAACTTTTTTTCTGTGGAAATGTATGACCTTGAGTTTTGGAGATAATAGGATTAGAGCTATGTAGTGGTTGCAGTCTTGTAGGCCCTTGGCACAATAGCTAAGGTATTGAATTTGGAGTTCTGAACCCTGGTTTCAACAGCCCTGGCTCTGCTACTCAGTACCCTGTAATTTTGGAAAAAATCAATGAACTTTACTGTGCTGCAGTTTCCTCTTCCATAACATGAGACTAATAATAATAATAATAATAATAATAATAATTCAGAGTTATTAAATGATTCCCTATAAGGTACATAGAATAATGCTATGTGTTAACTGCTATTATAGTTGTCACTTCCATTTACAAGTGAAGTTCTTGTCTATAATTTAATGAAGAAGTAAAATTTGTGAGGGATGCATTTAAAATATGGCAAGAAACATCCCACAAGTATACTATTTTTCAACCCTATTTCAAATTAGGATGTCCAAATGTGTGTCTGAAATGTGAGGATCGTACCTTCCGGCATGCTGAAACAATTTTTGGCTCAATCTTTTTAGACATGAAGATAAGCTGAGAGCAGAGTGGGGCTGTGCTCATGCTGGAAGAAGAAGGCAAGCAGATGGAATGTGGCAGAGGGAGCATTTTGGTGTGCTTGTGGGGGAGGCGTTAATATTTCACCATCTTTTTTGTTATTTACAGATAATTTTTATGAGAGATTTTCAGAGATGCTCAATTTTTTCCCCTTTCTCTGAGTAGCACAGAATTGTCACCAATCAATCTAGTAGCAAGAAATTAATGAGCTCAGCAGTCCTCTGTTTAAAAATTGATGGAGTTCAAATTTTATAATGAAAACAAGGATTCTGGCTTTTTTTTCTGAAAGAATTTGTCATCTTGCAAACTTTGCCCCCTCCCCAAGTAACTGAGATTTACCAGAATGATTTTTTTTAAAAATCATCTGTCTGTCTGTCTGTCTGTCTGTCTGTCTGGTACAGGATCTCACTACACAGCTCAGACTTGTAGTAATCCTCCTGCCTCAACCTCCCCAGCACTGGGATTACAGGCATGCACCACCTGCCCCATTCCAGGGCCACCACGTGTAGTGGGGATCAACCCTGGGTCCGTGTGCTTAGACACTGAGCTCTCTCTCTGATCCTGGCTTAGATCTCATATTACAAGTAGATCAGCTCATTGATCCCTATTGATTACACTCCTGCTCTATCCTGGGCAAGAAGGACATGGAGGTGAACAGAAGACAAAATCTTCAAAAATGGAGCACAACTGAAGACAGACCTTCCACATTCTGTGATGACTGCTGTAATCAAGATGCTCAGAGTAGTTGAATGTAAGAATTGTGGAGCAGACATTCCTTCATTTAAAGCATGCTTCTAAGGATAAAACCATACAACAATAAAAAATTTCTGTATTACTAACCAGCTTTTTTGGTCTCTTGTTTCTGTTTTTGCAATGTCAATTGGGAACATTTTACTGTCTTCCCAATCCCTTTAGTGAGGTTTATATATTTTCTCAGTTCTGGGGGTGGAGCTTATAGCCTCACACATTCAAGGCAAGAACTCTACTTCTAAACTACACCACTGCCTGTCTTAGTGAGGTTCAATGACATAATATATGTGGCGTGCTAATCAGGGTGCCTGGCACATAGTAAATGCTCAGGAAACATTAGTCATTATTATAGGAATGAAGTGCTGTGAGATGAGCTCTTTATGGCATAATCTTGCTAAATTATTCATATGGCTTGATATTTATGTTTCACACTGTGTGGTATATTTGAGAGCTACTTTATTCCTTGCCCTTAAATCTTCCAACAAGGTTCATTTACTAAGTTTATACTCTATATTACAAGACTAGGACCAGTTCTGAACATATATACTCTGAAATTTGACATTTTGGATACAGCTTTATAATTTTTAAAAAAGCCATCAGTATAATTGCAGGCCCTAATACTTAGACATTGAAAAAGATCCTATTTGTTTCAGGCTACAAAAGGAGAAAAACAAAACCCTTTCTTATGCCAACGCCAGCAACACAGCAGCATTCCAACAAAGTAAGAAGCAGTCAGGAAGGGTAACAGCAGAGATCTCTGGGGGGTGGGGGTGCCAAGTCTTCCAGTTGGCATTTTCAGCTTTCACAAAGAGGTTTAGTAATTCTTGGATCAACACTTCTTACTTGAGATAACATGGAAATTCCTTAGCAGGAGACAAAGAATAAGTATCCAATAGAAACCATTGTTTACTCAAACGGTTTGAAGGGTGATAGACTCTTGCAGAAATCTGATAACTGGAAACTGAAGTATAGTTGGGGCACATGGAGTTGAGGATTTATAGTTTCGCTAGAAAGTGAGATGGTAGATTATCTATCTATTTGTTTGTTTATTCTTTCCCTGGTGCTGCGTGACATCCCCATCACACTGAGCTATATCCTCAGCCCCAGAGTTTCCTTAAAGTGTCTAAGATAGTTGCAAAGGCTGGGCTTGATTTTGTAATCCTTCTGCCTCAGCCTCCTAGTATGATGAGATTTATTTACATCTTTCTAAATTGTCATCAGCATCTCTTCACTAAGACTGTTTCTTTCTGCTTTTCTCCCTATCCCAATTGGCTTATTTTCTTTATAATCCACGTTACATTCCTGAGAGATTCTGATCAGTTTATCTAAAATATTACCAACATTTGTGAATAATCCTTTTTTAAACTCCAGTTTTAGTAAGGTATCATTGGTTTGGAAAGTACACAAATTTAATATCCATGTATTCATGAGTTCAAATGTGTTTATATACATGCGTTGAGCAGTTCTTAGGTATACAATGGGAATGATGCGGCTAGCGTCACGTGTTACTTCTGGGCTAATGAACAAAAGGGGGTGTGGTGACCTTTTTTCCAGAATTTATTCACTCCCTGTAATTGTTGATAGATCTGTTCCTATACAGGATGTTGGGCATCATATATAGCTCAGCAGCACAGCACCTACCTGGCAGACATGAGGTCTTGAGTTTGATTCCCTGTACCAAATTAAAACAAAAAAATTTAAATTAAAAACAAAAGGAAAGAAGATGTTATCTGTGGACTACCAGTGACAAAAGCAAAGTCGGCAAGAAGCACAGGACTGACCTGAAGAACAACACAGACACAGTAGGCCCGTGATCCAAATCACAAGGACAAGTGACTTGGTGAATGTGTGGCTAATGTTCCACTCAAGTATCAGATCACTTCTGAAAACACAAGCAGTGCTCTGGCTTTGAATCATAGCAGTGAAAGTGTTCTGGTCTCAAGACCCTATTCTCCAGGACTTCTGAGCCCATGAGTTGGTTAGAGGAGTAAGAAATGAGCAAAGAGAAAGAACAAAGGTGTGGCAAAGAAGAGCAGAGCCACACGGGGTCTGCAGCCAACAAGCAGAGATTTAGCCCTAGGCAGGATCCTACGAAAAGAGCAGGTCCGGGGTGTGCACATGGCTAGGACTCTGGAGAGCCCTAATGTCAGATTTAGGGCAATAGTTCCCAAACTGTTTTAGCTCTGGTTTCTGCTAGGTTTTGCAGCCAGAGGAAGTTCTTCAAGTGACTTCAGCTGGCCAGAAAGAAGAGCCATCTTCTGGGAACCCAGTCATGAAAGACTTCATCTTCAGATCCTGGTCATTGCCTATGGATGGTAAAAGGGTGCTGCTGGTCCAGGCACTGACTCTGACAGCATCTTATCTCTGACTAGCATTTTCTTTGTTACTCAGCTTTGTGGCCAGCTTGCCAAAATACTCTGGAAGGTGCTGGGGAGATAGCTTAAGTAAAATAAGTGCTTGCCTGGCAAGCTCAAAGACCTGAGTTCAATCCCCAGTTCCACAAAAAAAAAAAAATTTATCTATAAATGAGGGGACAGCATCCTTTAGGTCACAAGTCAGTAAACTGTAGCCCACAAGATAAATATAGCCAGCCACCTATTTTTATTTTATTTTTAAAAATAATTTTATTGAGAAACAAATAGCAATAAGACAGTTTCAAAACCGATTAGTAGGACAGTTTCAATAATTAATACATTGCATATTGTTGTTTTCTTAGTGGTTATTCATTGTACAAGATGCAGACATGATATCCTATCCATAAACACTATTAATACAAATATTTCTATTCATTGAATTAGGAGAAAGTAGCTGTATATCTATCCTATTTTCAATATACAGGTACAAAATAGTCATTCATTTGTATCCACTTTTTTGGTTTAATTTTGTCAGAAAAGGGTATTCCATTGTCATTTAAATATTGTAGGTGGGTGAATCTTTTTAAAAAATAAAGTTTTGTTGAAATTAAAAAAAAAAGGGGGTGTGGCTTCCAGGGGGCGTGTCCTTTTCCCAGACCTTTGGAGTTGAAGAAACAGGACAGAGAGGCTTAGGTATTTTGGTGACAGCAAAGTTTTGTATATGAAGGTTCAGCTCCTCTGTTTTGTTTCCCTCTCTGGGGAGAAGTTACACAGATCTTCCCGTTTTGCGAGATGTGGAGCGGGTCTGGGCTCACCTCCACCTGCCTCGTGGCTCCTGCGTGGAAGAGGGGGCGTCCTGGCCTGCCTTCAGGTGTCTGTCCCCGGAGGCGTCTCCTCCTCACCGTGAGGGAACCTGCCACCCTTGTCTTACTAGTTTACATAGTTGTTTGAGCAGATTTCTGGTCTTACAATGAGTAAATATCCATTACCTCTATGTTTCCAGAATATCCCTATTAGAACGGGGGCTGTTTAACTTATTCGGAGTGAGTGAGCTGCGGCTCCCTGGCATTTTGACCATTCCAAAGCATATGTGCACTCTGAAGGAGGACGTGGGTGTTGTGCATGTTTGGGAAAAAGGTTAAGTCCCTAGGGCAGCTCTGCCGTCCCTTATTGTGTCAGTGTGTCAGCTTTTTGTTGCTATGACAAACTACCTAAGGACTACTGAAAAGAGGAAAGACTTTTAAAAAACATTAATGAGTACAAAATAGTATTAAAACAGAAAAATTACAAATGATATATACAATTTCACTAAACAAAATAATGCGAATTTCACTGTATTTGTTGTAACGGATAACGTTGTCTGCAAATTGGAAGGATTTATTTAGACTCACATTTCAAAGGTTTCAGTTTATGGTTGGTTGATGCTGGTAGACATGGTATTTCAGTGGTAGAATGTTTGCCTAGTGTGTATGATACCCTGGTCCTTTCCCCAGTATGAAAAAAACCGGATAAAAATAAGAAAGAAAGGAGAGAAGGGATAAAAGATTAGTTCTGCTTTCTCCATTAGACATCTTCTGTGTGTCCTTGAGAAAGCATTTATTCCCTATGAGGTTCAGTTTGTCATCTATAAAATAATGGATAATTGTACTTACCTTATAGGATCTTTTGAGGATTAAATTAAATTGTGTGAGGATCAAATTAAAATACTGAGAGCAGATCCTGGCATAGAATAAGGCAGCTCCAAGCTTGCATGCATGTTTTTATTTTAAGGTAACTCAACATATGAACACATGGATACTGCTGGAATTACAGTGGTAGCCTGGCCTGGCTTCTGATGGTGTCTGTTTCTCACAATGGCTAACGGGGTGGAGTGAACATTATCCCTTTACTCAAAATACATCACATTATGAACTATGTAATGCTCTGAAGGACATTCTGGGTGCTATGGGCAGTATAAACCCAAGGGCCTTATTTGAATCTGCCATGGGGGCACTAACCAGAAAAGCTTTCTTCTGCAGGTGAGCTGTGAGCTGTGGTAGGAAGAGAGACTTAAAGAGGCTGAAGATGAACAGAGCTGGTGGTAGGGGAACAGCACATGTAAGTGAAGGAAAGGGCAGCATAGTGGAAAGACAGGGAAATTTAGGTGCAGGTAGGTTCACTCACAGTCACATCCCATAGTGTGCTTGAATTCTGGTTCAGTTGTTGAATCAACAACAGGTGATGCCCCTGGGATGGGTTTTTCAGAAAAGCTCTAAAGTGACTTAGTGTGCAGCCAGGCAGCAAACTACTACTGCTGTGGCTTATTAGACATGCATACTCTCACCTGAAACCCAGACCTCGTGAATCAGAACCAGCCTTTGAACAAGATCCCCTAGGTGATGTGTGTGGACAACATCCGAGAGGCTCTGTTTTGTTCCTGGACTCACCCAGAGTGGGCCACAGGAGTCTATTTCTGAGTTCTATCCTCAAAACTATTCATTCAGAGATTCAGTGTGAGCCACAGAGCTCAGTATTCTTAAGAACTACTTTCTCTGGGTTTGAATTAGTCAGACACCAAATTTAAGAGGATGCTTGAAGAATGTTGGGATGGCTGGATGACGTTATATACACTTGTAACTCAGCACTCTGGGAGGCTGGGACAGGAGGGTTGACAGTTCAAGCTTGTGCTGGGCAACTTAGCAAGACCCTGTCTCAAAATAAAAAGAGTAAAGGAGCTTGGGGATGTAGTTCAGTGCACAGGCTCTGGGTATGATTCCTAGTGGTAGTAGTAGTACACACACACACACACACACACACACACACACAAAATCTATAGCAAAGTAAAGGTTAGATAATTGGAAGGGAGAAGGGTTAGTTTAATGTCTTAATTGTTGACTTTGAACTTAGTGTCATTCTGAATTATTGTCTGTTTTTTGTCTTTAGACTTTGTTTACTTAATTTTTCTTTTCATGACTGCATTGCATTTCTGTCCCTTAGATCTGTATAGTGAAATTAAGAGGAAATTTGATAATGACTTTTTTGAAAAATGCATACATTTTATACAAACTCACTTAGTGATTATTGAATTTGACTTTTTCCCTCTGTCTTTCCTATAAACACAAAAAATGTTTCTACCAGTGGAAGTTTTTCTTGTGTGCATTGTAGTTTCCTTAAGTCCTTTGCCAAGTGAACAGGATTGGCTACATAATTGCAAGGCTCAAAGAAATGTAGAGCCTTTGTTCAAATATTATTGAGAACTTCAACATGGTGACAGCAGAACATTGATTCAAGCAAAACTATATTGGGTTATTTTGCTGAATTCAGGTACCTACAATATTTGAACTGGCATCAAGTATGAAAAGGTCCTTTAAAGACTTCTCCAAATACAGCTTCTCTAATAACAGTGGAACACTCATCTCTGACAAAACAAAACAAAAAAGGGTGACATAAATGAAGGACCATTTTGTAGTGAAAAGCTGTAACAGGATAGATATACAGCTACTTTTTCTTAGTTCAGTGAGAGGAAGGATTTGTACTAATATTGTTTAGACAAGATGTAATGTCTGCATCTTGTACTTTGAATAACTATGAAGACAATAATATGCAATATATTAATTACTGTAACTGTCCTACTAACCTGTTTCGAAGCTGTCTCATTACTATTTCTTTCTCATTAAAATTTAAAAGAATTAAACAAAAAATCTCTTATAGCCAGCTTGTCCTGAGTGGCTCCACAGGTCACATTCATGAAGCCAGCCTGAGTGTGATGTTCTGGGATTCCCACAGAGAAAGTGCAGTGAAAATGTGGGGGCAAAATGTATTCTATATTGGCCTGTTCTACACCTCTCTGGAACAGTAATTCTTCCCTTCTCTTGTCTGGCTTCTCACATCATTGGAGGAGAAATCCATATTCTTTTGGAAAAAAGGACATAGGTATATAAAATAAGCTGTTTAGTTGTATAGTTCACATCACTATTGTAGATGTGAACAGATACTTTTTAAAAGCATATATTTTTGGCACGGGGTCTCACTATGTAGCTCAGATTCGTATTAATCCTCCTGTTTTCGGCCTCTCCAGTGCTGGGAGTACAGGCATGTGCCGCCATGCCTAGCCATAAACAGGTGCTTTCTTATTGGAATATAACTGGTAAAATATAGGTAAAAGGTCTTAAAAATCTTCATCTTTTGAACCAGTAGTTACTCTTGTAGGAAATATGTGCACAGAAAGTAAAAAAGATGTTCATATATATATTATGAAATACCATTCTAGACATTTAGATTTGAAGAATAATGACATGGAAATTGCTTATGATTTTTATCTATGAGCCTGCTAAGAATAAAGAATCATTGATTCTTTTCAGTTGACATTTATAAGTATAGATATTGTGTGGACATCTGCTTTGCTCAGGTCTGTTCTTTCTTTTCTTGTCATCAGGTATGTCCTGTTGTCATTCTCAGGCCTTGCCCACTCATTTCCCATCACACATTCTTTACTCTGTCTAAAATAGAACTCACTTATATTTGCTCCCTCCTTGTTCTGCACCTTTGCTGACTCTCTTACGACTGATCTGTGGCTCTCCCTATTCATGTGTTGAAATCCTATCCATGCATACATCAATACAGATACTACTTCCTTTGAAAAATTTTTTCCCTTTATAGTTATCACAGACAGAAGTTGAGTGCTTCCTCTTCTGATGTTTTGTAGCAGTTGATGGTGTTACTTATATGCTTTGTATATTACTTTCTGTCATCATTTGTCTATAATTCTTCTCTTTTTTCCATTGGCTTATTAGGTCCTCCGGGAGATCTTACATTGCAGATCTTCAAGTCATCCAAATTTCCTGAAATCACTTGATATGTATTTCCAATTAATATGCATAACAAAGGCAGTAAAATAGGGAGTATCTAAAAATAGGAATGATAGAGCAAAATGAGTAAAGGATGAGAATTATTTAAAAATTTTTATAATCTTTAGAAACAATTTGGTAGAAGAGTAAAAATAATTTTAATTAACTTACAAGTTGTAAGGCCACCTCAAAGGCATTGTCATATGTCTAATACTTTTCTTTACAATCATTCATAAAGAGTATATTTCAAAAATAATGTGAACATAGGGAGCAAGTTACTGGATGTTAGCAATGAAAGTTTGTGTGAGTGGCTACTTCTGTCATGGGAAAATTAATCTCATTACCTAACTAAGCTAGGTACTTATATATTTTTACTTGTTTGATTTAGTATAGATAAAAATAGTCCAACAAAAAATGTATGTACACTTTAAGAAAAGAAAAACTGTAGCTTTTTTAATGCTAAATTTACTGAAACATCACTGGCTTAATTAGAGTTACCTTTGGCCTTTGCAGTTGCAAGAAGTTTTCAAAGTGAGGGCTGACTGGTAGTTTCCAGATATTTTTCAGTATGGTAAACTGCAGCTTGGGTAACCTTGATTGAGGTGCTGTACATGGTTTTTAATTTCTTTTTTAAGGGCTAGCAGTGTAATGGGTTTTCAGAGATGATATCCTTTAGGGTCCCTCATACAAGGTGTTAGGGTTTGTGCATAAGTATCCCCCAAAAGCCGAATGCAGTCATGGAGCTACTTCCGGAGTTTGTGATTGATTATTCTGGGTGTGGATGCCGCACCTGCCCTGGGGCAGGGAATTTGCATTACAATGTGAGGTGGGCTAGGAGGCTGGCTAGCTGCCAGACCTCATGCCACTTCCTTTACTCTGCTCTTTGCTGCTGCCATGAAAGGTTGCTCCTCTGCCTTGTGCCACTTTGCCTTGGTGAACGTCAGGGTATTTGTCCTAGCAATGAGAGAAGGATAACTAAGACACAAGGGTAATATCTGCTGAAAAAAATCATAATATTTTTCTTTTCCTGAAGTATGTGTATGTTTTTGGCAGACGCTGCAGTAGACCTTGCAGTTGAGGTAGTTGCTGTGCCGCTGAGCTCTATCCCCAGCCCAGGAGGAAGTCTCTGTGTGTGGTACTGGTGCTGGAAGTCAGGGCTTTTGCACTGAGTACATACTTTGATCTTTTTCTATTTTTGTTATTTAATTTTGAGGAAGGGTTTTGCTAAGTCATGAAGTTCCCTAGGCTGGGCTCAAACTTTTGATCCCCCTGTCTCTGCCTCCTAGAGTGTTGGATTGCAGGCCTCTGGCACCAGGAATGAAGCTATTTGATTGACCTAAGAGATTATATATAAATGAAAAAGTATATTACTCTTGTCACTTAGTATTGGCATTGAGAGAGAATGGGGAAAATATAGCTGATCTTCAATCTTTGAGGTAATATAAACTGAATCTTTCCAAGGTTTTGATAGAAAATTTATTTGGTTTCTGCAGTTTGTTAGTTCAGAGTTTTAGCTTCATTTGTAAAGTGAGAATAGCTCCTGTGCAGTAAAATTTTCAAGATGCCTAGACCATGTGATACTTTGTTGTCAGAGAAGGAACTTTAACCTTAACTGTTATGATTGACTCATCTTGTCCACTTAAGAAGTGCAGAAGCTTAGCTCAGTAACTCAGTGGGAGCCAAGTTTACTTCATTTTGTAAACATCGAGCACTTTTGAGGAGGACCTGAGATGGTGTCAGTGTGGCACCCAGGTACTCTGCATACAACATAAGGGAGGAAAACAGGCTTGCTCTTTCCCCTTTTGCTCTTGTTTTTGCTGCCTTCTGCTATCTTGAACTGTTGCCTCACTCTGCCTTGGAGCCAGCTGATTACAGACTGAAAACTCAGCAAACTGCCTAATTTTGGGTGTTGGGTATTACATCCCAGAAACAAGAGGAAAGTAGCAAAGACATTAGCCCTAACCCTTCTCCCCTCTTTCTAATTATCTATCCTTAACTTTGCTCTTTATTTATAGATTGGGTTTCTCATATGAGAGAAATAATTCACTCTTTAAGCTTGTGTGTCTGATTTATTTCACCTAACATACATGGCCTCAAGGTATATCCATTTTTCTTCAGATGACTCGTTTGTCTTTCTTTGTGTTGGAGTACCACTGCATTGTGTATAATACTACATTTTCTTTATTTATTCATCTGTTGATTGGACATATAGGCTTCTTTCACTATTTAGCTTTTACGAGTTGTGTTGCTGTAAACATGTGAAGGCATATATCACTGTAATATGATGGCTTTAACTCTTCGGTAAGATACCTAGAAGGGAAATAGCTGGATCAAATGCAAATTCTACTTTTAGGTTTGTTTTTCTTAATGTATTTAATACAAGGTCTACAGGGTCTCACTACACAGATTGGACTTGTAGTGATCCTTCCTGTTTTTCAGGAAAAACCTCTAATTGTAATACTGTTATCACAACACTGAAGAATTAGTACTTTAGAAATACCATTTAAAGAATATTTGAAGTTTTTTGTCCTTATTTTTTTTTATGTATTTAGTATAGGGTCTACAGGGACTCACTACCCAGATTGTACTTGTAGTGATCCTCCTGTTTTCAGCCTCCCAAGTGCTGGGATTATAGGTGCATGCCACCGTGCTCAGTCTCAGTTATAGTCTCAGTGTGCCTCGGGCGTGGGGCTGGCACAGCAAGTCCAGGATCTAGTTTTAGGTTTTTGAGGAATCTACATACTGATTTTTATAGTGGTTGTACTAATTTGCATTTATCCTGCCTGTCTAGGAATAGGAATTCACTTCCCAATGTCCTTTTTAGCTCTATATTTATAGTACTATAGTTTTAATTATAAAGATCTTTCAGTTCCTTGGTTAGGTTAACTTCTAAGTATTTAATTTTTCTTGATGCTATTATGAATGGTATTGTCTTTCTAGTTTTTTTCTTAGTATGTTATTAATATATAGTAACATTATGGATTTATGTATGATATTGTTGCATTGTTGCATTTGGTTATTCTAGAAGATTTTTGGTGGAATTTTTTGGGTGCCCTATGTAGAGGGTTATGTCATTTGCAAATAATAATTTGACATATATATATATATATATATATATATATATATATATTCCTTTTATTTTTTCTATCTTGATTATTCTTGCTAATGTTTTGAGTGTTATGTGTAACAGGAGTGGTGAAAGTAGACATGCTTGTCTTGTTTCTGATTTTAGATGGAAGCTTTCAGTTTTTCCCCACTTAATATATTTTTGGCAGTAGGTTCATCATAAATGGCTTTTATTAGATTGAGACAGGGTCCTTCTGTATATATTTTCTTTAATGATTTTATCATGACAAGATGTTGGATTTTATCAAAGGCCTTTTCTGTGACTATTGAGATGATCATGTGATTTTTGTCCTCTTGTTGTATGATATATATATATATATATATATATGTGTGTGTGTGTATGTGTGTATATACATATATATATATATATATATATATATATATATATATTTTTTTTTTTTTTTTTTTTTTTTTTTTTTTTTTTTTTTTTTTTTTTTTTTTTTTTTTTTTTTTTTTTTTTTTTTTTTTTTTTTTTT
>PVKA01039265.1:0-19602 GCA_004027165.1 Ctenomys sociabilis
AAGGATTGTTACAGATAAGAAGGTTCCTGGAAGAGTGAATTTAATGGACATGATCAAAGCATGGCCCCTATATCTATGGAAATATGACAGTGAAGGCTACCAATCCATAGAATTAATATGTGACAATACATAACTATTTTTGTAGCTCAGTTAGAAACCTTTCTTTTCACCTGATATGATTAAATTATATAGATATTTGTACTTATACATGTAAGTACTTCTCTGTACACATTTATATACAAATGTTCCATATGTATTCATACAAAAGCTATACCTTATATTTCTGTTATTTTCTGTGTATCTCTATTAATTCACTAAGGGGATTCAAAATGCACCTTCTTTTTATAACTTTTAAAAATAATCACTAGGGGATACAAAGGAAGAACCATGCAGTGTTTGTATAAACAGTACAGTTAGGATAAATATGCAGTACTTCTGCATAATTCCATGAGAAGCAAGATTTGCACTAATAGTGGTTGGACAGGATATTATGTCGGCTTCTTGTACTATGGATGACCACTAGGAAAATAACAAAGTAGAAAGTATTAATTATTGAAACTGTATTGTAATTCAGGTTTAAAAAATAAGATAAGTATACAGCTACACTCCTAATTCACTGATAGGAGACATCTGCTATAATAGTGTCTGCAAGTATAATATCATGTATGTACCTTGTACGACACCAAAACATTACAAAAACATTTTGCAATGTATTAATTATTGAATCTGTCCTGCTAATTTCATTTGAAACTGTCTCAATGCTGTTTGTTCTTCAATAAAAAAATAAAAAAATAATCACTGATATCTTATACTTTGAATAACCCTCCTCTATGTGCACAGGGTCATGTGTATCCTGTTTCCCAGTAATTCAGCAACAGAAAGAATCTCTGATATCCATTAGTAATTCTAATAGCAGTATACCTTGGCTATCTACTATTTGTTAGACACTTCTATTAAGGAGAGTACCTGAAAATGCCATAGTTTATGTAATAATAGAGGATGATTAAGGCCATTTTTACTTCTTTACATACAAATATTAAGACGTAGTAAAATAAATAGTGTAAGAGATCCCAATTACAATGTATTAAATATACGTAGAAGAGATGATTTTTGATTTGTATATATGTTCAAATAAAATGTTATGAAAACACTTTCCACCTGTTTGTAATCTTTAAATTTGGTTACTAAAATTGAAATATTATAGAACATGTTTTATTATATTTCTATTAAACATTGACAAACATTTCACTATGTGCAACTCTTTCCATCATTGTAAATCCTTCCATTCATTTTCACTAGTAATTTGATAATATTTGTTATGAATGTACTAGGTAGCAAGTGCTGCTCTAATGATCTCATATTGACAAGATATACAATGGTGCATATATGACCTCATAATGAAAATGAGAATTGGAGTACGTGATACAGTTAATGAATTTCAGGAAAATATACATTTGTACTTGAGAAGAAATACTTGGTTGTCCTTAGACAAGCAAGAAGACTTACTATAATGCAACTTTCTGAATGGTCTTTATGAGCACAACAGATGCTGTGCCCTGCCCATTAGGAAAAATGAACACATTTAGGTAAGAAATGTTAAAAGCCTCCTGTGTCTCATGCTTTATACTTAAAGAACTGTGGCAATTTGGCAATCCCTGTGAATTGCCCAAGGCTCCAGTAACTGTAGTGATAGTTTTGAAACAAAGATACACAGCCTTTAGAGGGGCTTACATTTCAGTATATGAACTTTTGCTGAAAAGTGAAGGATGTTTACAGCCTCTTGTGAGGAATGCAAAACAATGAGAAATCATCTAGACTTCCCATTATTATTCAGCAAGTTTAGTTATTCACATTTTTGACAACTGTTTGTTTTGTAAACAAATATAGTGAGCTCTTGTACAATCCCTTTCCATTTTTGGTTGCTCTGTTACATACTATTTTTCTTATGTTTGATGAATTATTTCCACGATAATATCAATCCTGTTTGTATAAAACCCTAACAAAACCCAGGTGATTAAAAACAAAATTAAAAAAATATTAGCCAGCTGTGATGGCTCCTAGGGGTATTCGTAGCATTCCAAGAAGCTCAGATGGGAGGCATACAAGTTTAAGTGCTCATAGTACAACTTATGTACCCTGTTGCAACATAAATAAGTTAAACAAAATTTGAGAAGATAGCTTAATGTAAAGGCTGAATTCCCAATAATAAATAAATTAACTTAAATTAATTCAAAATTTAAATATGGATATCAACATTATAGTTTAATACTAACAAAGATTATAGCAGAAAATTGTGAAAAATTTCCAAATAACAACTTTATTGTTGCACTCCAAATCTTGTTAGTTTATATTTAAACAGAATGGTACCATCTATTTATCATTTGTTAATCTCCATACCATACCAGTGAAATAGTTTGAAAATGGCATAATTTATAAAAGCACATACACTTGTACATCCCTAATCCAGTGGGATTTTTCTATAAAGTAAAGTTGTAAATAGAGGTGCATGCCATCACACCCAGTCTGTAAAAAGAAGGATCACTACGAACCCGATAAACACAGTAAGACCCTGCAGACCCTGTCCTAAATAGAAAAAAATATACAGCTTTTCTAACAACAATGGAACACCCATCTGTGACAAAACAAAACAAAAAAGGGGGGATATAAATTAAGGAACATTTTGTAGTGAAAAACATATATATACAAAATAGGATAAATATACAGCTTCTTTGTATTAGCTTAATGAGAATAAAGGTCTGCAGTAATGTTGTTTAGACAAGATATCATGTCTGTATCTTGTCCTCTGGATAACTACTACGAAGACAACCATATGCAATATATTAATTATTGTAACTGTCCTCCTAACCTATTTTGAAACTGTTTCATTGCTATTTTATCCTTTTTTCCTCATTAAAATGAATACAAATTATAAAAAACATAAAAAAGTAAAATTGTAGAACAATTACGAACCGAACAAATTCAGAATATATCTATGTGCATTATTAAAAAAAAAAAACACATGCCTTATACAAGTTAGGCAAGCACTCTATCACACAGCTACATACAATGATTTTATTAACATCTGATTTTGAGGCTGGTTCTTTCTCATTTGCTCAGGCTACACTTGTTCTTGGTCATTCTCTTTCCTCAGTATGTTGTCTAATACTCTGTTTGAATACAATGCTTAATTTATAATTTTCTTCTTACCTATGCATCTTATTTTAATTATTTTTATTCATAGACTTCATATGTACAATGAAAAGTGAATATATCACACTCATCATAGGTGATTTTTACTTGTCCATAATGTGTGTGTGTGTGTGTGTGTGTGTGTGTGTGTGTGTGTGTGTGTGTGTGGTACCAGGGATTAAAATCAGGGCCTTAACCATATACGGCATTATAGCTTTTCTCCTTGCCCTCTCTTTGCGTGTCTTCATTCTGTTGACTTCTTTTGCTATGAAAAACCTTTTTAGTGTGATATGATTCTAGTTATTGATTACATGTAATATTTCCTAAGAGATCAGGGTTTTGTCCAAAGCCTGTGAAGACACACACACACACACACACACACACACACACACACACACACATATATATATATATATATATATATATATATATATATATATATATATATATATCATCACTTTATTGGTAGATATTTTTCAGTATTTTTCTATAGGAGCTTTATAGTACTCTTGGCTAATTACAGTAAAGAAATATTGCTTGTTACCCTGGAATGGCATTTGATTTCTACATTGATTAAAAATAAGAGCTAAATTTGTGATGCGAAGTAATGTATTATGGTTCCTTCAAAAGTCCCACATGTTCAGAATTGGGGCTTTTAGGTTATTTGTCATATGGGCGTTATAATCGTCAGTGGATTAATCCATGGCAGAGGTCATGGATAAATATGCTATCAGGAACTGAAGCCTGTTTGGCAGAAGCAGGTCGATCTGCAGTGTGACCTGCAAGGATGGATGCCTTTCTCAGGCTCTCCCTGCTTCCTGATTGCCATGAGGAGAGGAGCTACCCCTCACCATGCCCTCTGCTTGGTCCATTTCTGCCTTAAAGCAAAACAACTATAGAGAGAACACTCTGAAGTACAAGCCAAAATAAATATCTGCTCTTTTATTTTGGAAGTTTCAAGAATTTTGTACCAGAGACAGGAAAGTGAGTAATATGCATGTCCTCAGGAAGCAATACTTCTCTTTGATTTTCTCTTGGACCTTACAGAGAAGATTTCGGCACATGTATTGATTTTTTTCTAGTTTTGTTGTTTCTGCTATAAATAGGTGTATGCCATTCATAATTTCTTCCAACTCATTGTCAATTATATGCATGAATATGATTGATTTTGCATGTGAATTTTACATTGTACATTCTGTTCACTTACTAAATTATTTTCCTGCCATTATTTCTCTTTTTACAAATGTTTATTAATGTCACTGTTTCTGTTGGTCTAAAAGGTAAATATTCATGCCAGCAGATTGAATAGTTACAGTTTCATGCCTAGAATTGGTTTACCTTGACAGCTTGTGATAACTAATACTTTTACCACAGTAATGGAATAGTGGAAATAGCTGAAACACTTTGAGTTATACGACTAAGCTTAGCCAGAATGTATTTTTTCCTCATTGGTTGAATACTATGATGGCTTTTAGGCTAAATTCTCATTACATAATATAACATGTTACCAGGAGGATCCAACGATACCTCTTTAGATTAATCATTTTTTATTAGAAATGATGCATAATTTTTAATAAATGTTATTTTTTTACATTTAAATATAAACAGAGGGGCTAGGGAGATAGCTCAGTAGAATAAGCACTTGCCCAGCAAGTGCAAGGGCCTGAGGTCAATTCTTGTCCCATCAAAAAAAAGAAAAAAAATATAAACAGAAAGCTAAGATAATTTGAGAAATGAGTTAAAATTTAAAATGTCGTGAAAATAAAACAAAGAAAAACAGCAGGAAATTAACTCAATTCATGAGTAATAAAAGGAGCAAAAGAGAATTGTGGAGAACTTATGATTAAAATCCAGAGTAAATTAAGATAGATATAACCTCACATTTAAAATTAAATTGATAAATATATTAAAAAGAACAATTGACTCATAGCTTGCATCATGGATTTTTGTATGTTTTTCTTTCTTTTTTTGCGGAACTGCGGATTGAACTCAGGCCCTTGCACTTGCCAGGGAAGTGCTTATTCCACTGAGCCATCTACCCGGCCCCTATCACAAAGAAGGAAATATATCTCTTAATGTCCTATAAGGAATTTTACCTACTACAATCATACAAATCTTAAAAGATGAATTAGTAGGTATATTGTTGGGGAAGTACAAATGAAGCTTTCTTTATCTTTCTTCACAGTTGACATGATCATATATCTAGAAAATCTAAAACTATTTATGAGAAAACCTCATGGAACTAAGATGTTACAGTGCAAATGTAACATACAAATGCAAATAAGCTTTCCCATATATCAGCAATGAACAAGTGGGATCTGAGATTAAGAACACAGTAACAGTTCCCTCAACACTTTTTAAGATTGACATTCCAGGTATAAATATTACAAAATATATCTCATATACAAATGTAGAAATTATAATGCTATGATGAAAGAAAATTTAAAAACAACTAAATGGAAACTTGCTTTACATTAATGGAAAGAAAAAGGTAATATTTTCATGAGATCAGTTTTCCCCAATTTGATCTATAGATGCTATGCAATTCCATTAAAAATCTTAATAAGTTATTTTCTGGATATCAACAAAATGGTTCCGAAGTTTGTATGATGAGGCAAATGAACAAGTACAATTAATATACTATTGAAAGAAAAAAACAAAATTAGAGGATGTATATTATCTGTTGCCAAATCTTAGTCTGAATCTATATTAACCAAGAAAGTAAAATACAGAACAAAACAAAAACAAATAGATCAGAGGAACCGAATGGAGACTGTAAAATAGACCCACATGCATAGTTAGATGATCTTTGACAGAAGACCAATTGTAATGAAATTGAAGATGGTCTTTTCAAAAGATGTTGGTGGAGTAATGAGAAATTCACATACAACAATCTAGACACAAATGCCTTCTATCTTTCAAAAAAATGAAAACAAAATGGATATCAGACCTTGTGATCGTTCACTGGACTAGATTAAGGAATACTTAGAATCATGGTATTTCCAAAAGAGTTTTGCATGGATTGGGTATGAAATATTCTCACTGTGGGTGACCACCATTCAATCACAGGGAGTCCAAAGAGAAAAAGCAGAGAAAATTAACTTCTTTCTCTCTCAGAGAAGTGCGCTAAATGCTTCTTGCATGCTTTGGTCTTCAACACTCCAGGTGCTTATGAATTTCAACTCTAACACTTATACCACCAAGCTTCCGAATTCTCAAGCTTTCTGTCTTGAACTCAGAGTTACATTATCTGCTTCCCATTTTCTGAGGCCTTTTGGATTACGCTGATCAACACTACTGATATTCCTGGGTCTCCAGCTTGCATGTAACCAACTATGGAATGTCTCAGCATCCAAAATTGCATGAGACATCTCCTCTCATGTATTTACATGCATGATCTACTCATTATCTTTTCGGGTTTCTAATACAGACCAAAATGTATAACACAAAACTATAAAACTCAGATAAAAACTACAGATGCTCTTTTGAACTTCTGGATACAATACTAAATGGCACAATCCATGAGAGAAAGAATTGATTGTTAAGATAGACTTGATTAAAATTATTTTTAGCTTCATAAAATATCTTGAAAAGGGAATGAAAAGACAAACCATACTTGTCTTTTATGGAGAAAATACTTAAAAATATATTTCATAAAATCATTACTTCAACCTATATATAGAATCCTTAAAAATCAATAGTAAAAATACTCTATTAAAATGGGACCAAAACCTTAAGAGATATTATCAGAGAAGATACACAGATGATAAACAAGCATATGTAAAGATGTTCCACATCATTCAGGGAAATAGAAATAAAAACAATGAGATACCACTGCACTTCTCTTTAAAGCACCCAAATCTAGAAAACTGTTAGCACCAAATGTTACTCTTGTTTGGTGTGGATAGGATTCCAGATATCATTCAGCCATTCTGGAAGACAGGTTGGATGTTTCTTAACTAATCTAAACATACTCTTATCATATACACAATTAATTGCATCGCTTAGCACTTACTTAAAGGAGGTTAAAAAAATTATATCTACATAAAAATCCTCACATTAGTGCAGGAAAATTCGACATGTCTTTCAGCATGTGAATAAGTAAACCCACAGCACATCCAGAAAAATATTATTTAGCATTAAAAGAAACAGGGTATCAAATGGTGTAAAGACATAGAAGAAATATAAGTGAAATAACACCATATATTTTCAGATTCTAAAAGCATGAGATTCTGAAAAAGGCAAAACTATTCAAAATAAGAAGTATATGGGTGGGTATCAGAGTTTGAGAGGACTAGAAGAAAATTTAGCGCATTGAAAGCACTGTATTATACAATTGTCATTATACTTTTGTCTAAACTCATAGACAGTGCAATCCCATAATGTAAACCATGACCTCTGGAGAATATGGATGTTTCAATGTAAGTTCATAGTTTGCAATAAAATGTACCACTCTGATGGGGCTAGACAGTGGGTAAGGCTGTATATGTGGAGGGATCAGAGGGACACAGATATCTCTTTACCTTCCTCTCAATTTTGCAATGAAAATCAAATTGCTCTCCAAATGAATTTAATTTTTAAAACTTTAACAAAACAACACAATAAAATATCTCATGGCATAATATTTTTTAATAAAAAAAATCACCTTTCCTGAAACAACCAGAAGCTACCCTTAACCAAATACAGTGTGATAAACCAAGAAAGACAATGCAACATTAACCAAGACACCAAGGCTTAAGCATACAAGAAACTAAAAGATAGTAGAACATTTACATATCAGAGCCAAGAAGAGCTATTCCAGACACACTAACAAAAGGCATTCTGAGTTCTCTTAATTTTAACTATTGAGGCTTTTGACAATAACCAAAAATATTTTCTTGATGTTTTCTGTCATGGCCTTTTTGTTTTGCTTGCCTCTTGGTCTAGCTCTCTAAATGGTCCTCGTCCCAAGTGCTCAGTTCTTGGCCACATGCTCCTGCTGAGTTCCTTCATGTATTTCTCTAATTTCCATGAAGAACACTAGAAAGCACAGCTATGAATTTGTGTTTTATACTTGATAGATATTATTTTCTGCACCTGGTTTATTAAGATTCAGTCAATTTCCATACAATTTTAAGCAGAACATTTATTAACTAAAATCTATTGGCTCTCACAACCTCTCAGGAAAATAAAAAAGGTCAGAGAAACACAGCCTCGATCTTTCTTATCTGAGGACTTCAATTTCGGTTGCACTAGTAATAAATAATAACCAATGCTATTAGGGTTTACTGTGTTGCAAGCATACTTCTGTGTGCTTTGAAGGCATAACATCATACTCTGATAAATAAATGTTTACAGTGAAATTGAGGCTTAGAAAGATTTTGTAATTTGTTCAAGTTTACAATGCAAGAGATGAACCGGCACTGCAGTACTTGTCTCTTATACTGATTCCCTTAGTGCATCATAACCATAAAAACATCATGAATGGAAAAGACAAAGAAATACAAATGTTTCTTTCTCCTCTACTTTCTCTGTACCTATATAAAATTATCATAGCCATATCTCCCTAGAATCCTGAGAAAATGTATGCATTTAAGACATTAATTCTGTCTCCTTGTCCGGTCATTAATCAAATCTTGTCATTCTAATATATAGAGTAGATATATTCCTCTCCATCTGTAGCACCATGGTCTTACTCTGCTATGGCTTGCTGAGTATGCTCAGGAAGCATATGGCAAAGTAGATCCTGAACTCAGGGGTACAAATACACATTTGTGGGAAGGCCAAATAGCTCAGTGGATTAAACCACCTGCAAGCAGGCACTGGGGTCAGGAGTTCGATCCCTGGGCCTACTGTGCCAGCCCCACCCCTGGAGTGAAATGAAACTGCAATGGAGACTGGGTATGGTTTCACATCCCTGTAATCCCAGCATTTGGGATGTTTAAACAGGCAGATCACTATGAGTCTGATCTAGTAGTAAGACACTGAACACCCTGTAGACCCTTCCCTAAAATACCAAAAGAAAACTACTATATTTGAAGTTATGCACTGAAAAACAATCACATTTTAGTGTTTCTTATGTAGGTAAGGCCCTGGGTAGAAATGATACTTGAGGAAATAAAAGTGGAAGAATGCTAAAACATAGACAAAAGAAAATATGGAACTAAAGGGAAATTTGACCAACCTAAAAATTTCATTCCTTTATTTTCTCTATCCTTTTTCCTATTTTCTCATTTAATGTGACCATTACTTCAGAGAACATGCATTAAACAGAGCATCCAATGAAAACTATGTCTAGTTTGAGACTCATGTAGCTCAGTTAATACATAGAAAAGTTATATAATCAACATTATAGATACTCTGCAGAATAAGTCGCCTTAGGAAAGAAACTAGGTAAATAATTCTTCTTGCCACTGATCCCATTAATTTGTGACATCTAACCTAAGAGATTATTGGATAGGAAAAGATGTAGTCAATGCTAAGGTACTTCCACTGAATTTACACACACACACACACACACACAATACAGACACATATCGTGTCTTGATATTTGTTTCTTTCAAAATGAAGATGATTTACGTATTTTTTCCTGCAGTTACATTTCATAAGTTGAAAATAAATACTCTAAGAATATACACTGAAATTAAAATTATTTTTGATGATCTCTCCTAGGAATTCATAACTACTTTGCAAGTAAAACCTTTCCCATGTTAGTATTTCAACTCAAATACCAATCACATGCTTTCATTTGTTCAACTCAAATGATTTTTTCTCAGCATATTAATTTCCATATCAAGTCCATCCACAAATTTCATCTCTTTTTTCATAATGTATGCAAAATATGATCATTTCTCTCAAGTCAATGGACAATAATTTAGTCCTGGTCATAAATCTGTAGGTTTCATTACTATAACATGTCCTGAACTAACTCTCTGTATGCTACGTTCTAACCTACATTGATTCTGATTGCTACTCAAAAGTCTATGTCCTAACCTCCAGTAATGTAAAGCCAAGGTTTCTGCAATGGCCATTAAGGCATCACTTGGTTGTTCTCAGATATGACTCTACCCGTAGTAACTACTGCTCTCATCTAGTAACTGTAATCCAGCCACTCTGACATACTAGATATCTTTCTAGCATGCATTCCCATCATATGAACTTAGTGCATGTTCTTTCATCTGTTTTGAACTCTTCTTCTTTTTTTTTTTTTTTTTTTTTTGGCAGAACCAGGGATTGAACTCAGGCCCTTGCATTTGCCAGGGAAGTGCTTATACCACTGAGCCATCTCCCCAGCCTCTGATCTGAACTCTTTTCCAGAAGATGTCTGCAAGATTCATTTCTTTCCTTCTTTCAATTATAATGTCTCTCCAGTTAGGCCTTCTTAGAGCAAGCAACCCAGCCCTTGCAACATTCCTATTCTAATGTATCTTGCTCCATCTTGCCTCTTAGCACTTACTTTTAACCAAAATACTATAGTTGGAAAGAAAGAAATACTATAGTTATAAAGAAAGGTGTGCTATTACTTTGGTTTATAGCATCTGAAGATGAATAGAACTTTGTCCTTTAATCACTATATTAAAAATTCTAGCATGTCATGCCAGCCCTGCCCATGGGATGCTCTGAGACAAAGATCAAGACTGGGTGTGGTGGCATTTACCTGTAATCCCAGAGGTTGGGAGGGTGAAAACAGGAGGACTGTTATGCCTACAATCTGTGTAGTGAGATCCTGTGCTAAATACATAAAAATAAGAATGCTAGAGCAGTGGTGGCATACCTATGGCACATCTGCCACTAAAAGTTTTTTATAACATTGAAAAACTCTAAAGATCTGACCATCACTGACCTAAAGCATATGACCTGCAGTATTTGCCCAATGACTGAAGTAGTGAATGGAGTCTTCATGCATATTTCTCTCTAGGCATGTGTCCTTAAATTCAAATGATTTCTTGTGAAGGATAACATCATGCACAAATATATCTGAAGTAATAATTTTAGGTGTGGTGTAAAAATTATAAGTAATTTTAACAGCCAAAACCTGTTATTAGAAGAATATCATCCATGACTCATGTACATTATACAAATTTGTTATCTTTGGGCGAGGTACACTAAAAGAAAACATTTAGCAAACTCATCTACAATTTGCATTGTTTTTTTCTTCTGAAAATCTAAGATTAAACCAAGCAATGACTTCTGTCACTTATCTTGTTAAAGTGGTCTGCTTGTCCACATTCATCCATCAGTTTCCCACAATTCTGGGAAAGGCTGAAAGCGACTGATTATTTATTGATCACCTTTGTGTATTTTTACTAGTATGTGTTGCTACATACAGAATGGGGCTAATGAAACAGGGGTTTAAATTAGGATAATCAAAATGATTCTGAAAGGATTCTGCAAAACGTACTCAGCTTTTTTTTTTCAAAATTATTTCAATGTCTGTCCTCTATGATTACTGCAGGAAACATCTCTAAAGGTAAACTTATACCAATAGATTATTGTCACACTTTGTCTTAAGCTTATGTATTCTGGCTACCATGATTACAACCTAATTGAGGATACATGAAAGGCTGAAGAACTTTTGTAAGGTTAAAAAACAAAAATATAACCTATTAAACCCAGTACAGAGGAAGGCCTTCAGATTGTTTCTAAAATGAAATTCTTTTCCTGAACCTAAATAAAGAACAAAAGAGTTATTTTTGTTTATGAAAGCATCACAGTAAAGGAAAACATGGAGACACAATCCATATTAGTACCTAAATGGAATGTTTCAAACTTTGAGTGCAACTATATTAATTTCTTTCTTCATGACCTGTCTGCTATGAAAAATATAACCAGAAAATTTTAAAATATCATACATACACATGAGATATGCATTTTAAGCCTTCAAATGTAAAGCAAAAGACTTTCAGGACTTGTAATATGCAACAAATAAACAACCAAAGGACAAGCTATTTATTTCTTTTGCCTCTTTTAACACCAACTCAATTAGACTATTGAATGTAGTCCCCATAAAATAAATAGATGCCAACTTAAATCAAGTTTGTTATTGTCAGTTAGAAGAAGGGAAAGATTCCGCCATTTGTTCATTAATTTCTTCAATGGCCTCTCATCACACATTTCCTTCAATCTGGTGTTTTAAAATCATTGTTTTTCAATCAAGTATCTTGGGTAGATCACATCATCACCACCTGGCAATATGTTAAGTACAATTTTGGGGGCCAGTGAGATGGCTCAGTAGAATAAGCACTTCCCTGGCAAGGACAAGAGGCTGAGTTCAATCCCTGGTTTTGAAAAAAAAATTGGTACCACTGGACATCTATTAGGTCTAACTCTAGCTACAGGCTTGTGAAACACATTTTGCTATCCAGGGGATTCTGGTCTACGGATCAAACTTATCTTCAAAAATAGGTCGCTTGCTTTTTCATGTTAGATTTATGTCTACTTACTGCATGTAAAGTGAAGGCTTCAGCATAAAATTTTTGTGATGGCCTTGTAGTAGTAAGGCAGACTCATTATTATTCTCTGTTGCCTTAGAATTTCAGTTTTCAAGCAGAAGTTGACTAATGAATGATTAAAACAATATCTCATCATTGGTCCATTAAGCCCCACAGCAATAGAAACACTCAGGATTGATATTGGATTCCTTCTCACAATCTCTTGTTTTTGTCTCCTTGGTCACTGTCCATCTGACAAGTCAAATTACTTTAATCACTCCACAATACTACAGGCAATTACTGCTGCCCTCATCTTTTGTGAAACTGTCTCTGCAATACAATGCCAGATTAAATGTTACTTTCTTCAAAATTCTGTGCATGTGTCCAAGAAATTAGCCCTTCTTAGGGGCTGGGGAGCCAGCTCTGTAGAATAAGCACTTGCCTCGCAAGCATCGTGTCCCGAGTTCAATCCCCAGTACCAAAAAGTTAGCCATTCTTTCATCTATGTTTCCCCAGTATTTATTTTAATGATCATCACTTAGTTTTCTTATTCATATATGTAATTATTTCTTCGATCAGATAATCATCTCTTTTGGAAGAAAACACATCTTATATTGTGCCTTCATTAATGTATGAGAATTATGCTTGACACATAGTTGCCACTCAGTAGACAACTGCATTTACTAAATGTTGAAGTCTATTTCAGCACCAATATATCACAGATGGGATGATACCAGAATGCTGACTCCTCTTTCCCAAATGAACCTAAGTCACTAAACTGAATATGTGCTGTATAACTAAGCAGTTTGATAGGGCCACAAAACACAAAAAATCAGACAAAGAATGCAGTGTATGTATCCAGAATTGTTCTGCCAGCAACAATCACAGGAACTGGTAAATATTTGCATTTGAAAACTATGTTTGTCATTGAAATCATTGCATAGCATACAGGTATAGCAATCGGCAGTTCTAACTTTCTTATAAGATAATTCAGAACATAGTAATATACAGAGCAAAACATGTGTACCTTCTGAAACTAGTTGAAGATATCAAGATTTCAGTAGCACTGGGTTGAGAAAGAACACGGTATTTCTAAGAAAGATCTGCCTTATAAACAGATTACTGGCCTCTCATTTAAAATAGTGAGAACTATCTTAATCTAATTTTGTTTCACTAACTGAATGCTATCCTCTGTTGCTTGGGTACTTTTCAAAGATTAGATTCAGGAAAACATTCAAGGAAATGGTTTTCAGTGTATTAAACCATTTAACACAATTATCGTTATTCCAAACACAGAAACATCAGTTTAAAGTCACCCTAACACTATATAAATGTGTTAGGGTATCTACTTACTGGTTAAAGGAATATTTTTTATGTCATAGCATTATTTTAAATAAATATTCCTAGTATCTCTCAAACAATATTTCATGGTTAACCAAAATAAAAAGCAATATCCATGAATGAAAATAGTTTTTTTTTAACTGAAAACTACATTAAAGCACTTATAAGAACTAAGCATGTAAGATACTAACTTTTCACCTGTCAGATATCATTCACAAATAATCAACTAAGAAGCTCCCTAAACAATGTTTACTTCTTGAGGTTACTAAACATTTAAACATGTATTAAACCATTTGCTATTCTAATAAGCATTCAATATGTCCTCCTTTCAATACCCTCCAAACTTCTCACTTCTCAGAGGTTACAAATTTTGAGATATGTCCTATGAACAATGTAACATTTAGGAGGTGAAGCAGTTGTCAAACAGGAAACAGATATTAAAATAATATGGGCTTTAGATTCAGGTTCCTAGGTTCCAAGTACATCTCTTCTATTCATCTTAAGCAAGTCACTCAAATTCTCATTTGCTTCTTTTAAATATTTATCTTTTGAGGTAACTGGAAAAACTAATCATCAAAATGTAATTCTTGATAGATTTATTAATATGAGTTACACAGGTGCAAACTTTTCTGAAAGGATGAATTCTAGTTTCATCAATCAATATGTATTTCTTTGAAACAACTGTTCCAAATCAAGGAGAACATTAACCAAAACCTTATACAGGCTTTTCATCACCATCCAGATAACATAGGTCAGTGCTTTTCATCCTCTCTTGTACTGTAGGAAAAATAAGCAGGAATCCAGGGGCACAGGACTCAATTAATATGCTTGTTAAACCTTCTAGAACACACCCGATCTGCTGTATTACTTTTTTGAAATCAGGCACCTCGCTCTATATCAATTTAAAGCTTTCCTTATAGAAAATAAAGTACAACCCTTCCTTTGTCTACACCTGTCAAAAGTGGGCACTCCATTGACATTCAACTACCTTAGGTTCTTGAACTCGACACCACAATCCAACACAGTCCAGCATTCTGCCACCATAGGGAGTTATTCAAAGAAATTGTCGACCATATCCATTTAAAATCAGGATGTGTGTGTATAGACAGTACAGTTGGGATAGATAACGCTGTGCTTCTACATAATTCTATGAGAGGCAAGATCTGCACTAATGGTGGTTGGACAGGATATTATGTCGGCTTTTAGTGCTATGGTCATCCACTAGGTGAATAATTACTGAATCTTTGATATAATTCAGCTATAAAAAACCTGTAAATATAATTTCATGTATGCACCTTGTACAGTACCAAAACGTTATGAAAACAGTTTGCAATGTATTAATTCATCGACTCTGTATGGTTAAGGTGTCTTGCAACTGTCTGATTGACATTTGTATTTTAATAAAATAAAAATAAATGGAAAAAAAAGAAAATAAAGTACATATTCTTTCACTGAAATAAGGTTCAGGTATTATTTTCTAGTCTAATTATTTTATAAGATAAAAATGTTAAACTCACTTGAAATATATAGTGCACTTTACTGAACACACATGGCTGTGTATATGCATGTGCATTTTGAAGCCATGAATTGGCATAGAGAGTTACTGGGATAATAATGCATAAGTGAAATTTAGAAGCAGGCATTGAGGTGAAAATCACTCATTCAAAATTTTACATCTGCTACAGGTTGAGCATCCTCTATCCAAAATGTTTCATAGATTTTTTTTAGAACATTCCTAATGTAAACATCTAAAATTCTTGAAGATAGCAATATTTTTTAGCATTTTTCTAGCAATCATCATGTTTCTGATTTTAGAACATTTAATTTTTTTTTTGTTACTAGGAAGGCTGAAGTTGCATAATATCTTCATACAAAAATCCACATGAAAAGGGCATGGAAGAGATTCAAGAGAGATGTAGGATCAGGAAGAGAAAAAAAATGTAATAAGCTTCCTCAAAGGCATGGAATTGAATGATATTATAGACTACAAATCGCTACACTTTCCGAGAGATCATCCACGATATGCGTGCTATGATGACTTTAGCGATACTAGGGACCGAAGTTTTCATCACTCACAAGCAAGATGTGACATGAGTACCAGATGGCCTTCATGTAGATACATTCTCTTGGCAATTTGAAGCATATCAGGTGTGACCACAATGGACTGATGACTAGGACGTTCTCATATAATATTTTAGATTCTAACTATCCTTTCAGAATGGGAGCAGGAAGAGCATTCAACATTACCAAGGGTGACTTCCTCTACAGTTAGACTGTTGGGATTATCAGATTCTATAGAAACATAGTCATTATTTTTTTTAAAACCAAATGATACAATACACATTATGATGTGAGAATTAAGTCCATGTTTGTTTTAATACCATCACAAAATTATACGATTAAAACACACTGTCTATAATTTAAATGCCATGTTCTCATAAGACCAGATGATAACATGGAAAATAATAGAAGTTAATGGGAAAAAGATATTCAAGGGAAAAATGTGATAAAGTTCAAGATTAATTTAATTCAGAATCTGTCTTCCATAGTGAAAACAATGGAAGCACTTATTGCTTGTATTTTAATATTTGTTATGTCTATCTAACATATGGTTTATTATAAGTAAACATGGATATAAAAGAAAAATGAGTCTTAGAGCAGTTAAATGTCATATATTCATTCCTTTCCAAATAAATTAAAATGTAAATGTTTTCTTCCGTGTACAGAGTGATGTCAAGAGTCTTATTGAGTCACAACTTTGATATTACCTTGCCTTATGATGAGTTAATATTGAGAAAAAATATTTTGTTTCAATGAACTCTACCTCATGATAGGCTTATTCCGAGGATGTGCATCATTAATTTTAGTGTTGCCCTATGTGTTGGAGAAATGGAAAAACGTTAATGTACCACAACATCATAGGCTCTTGTGACATCATAGACAATACTATATATATATTTATACTTCATTTAAGTCAGAACTAAAGCTGAATACTATGCTAGGAAGAATCAGACAAAGAAGGAAAGTTAGAGCATGAAAATCAGTAAAGAGATATTGAAGTGCCAAATCAAAATCACCATATAACGCACTGGAAGATGATTTTTTTTTTACACGTTTCCATTGAACTAGTTAAAAATATTTTATTTTCAGGAAATTTTTTCCACAAACACACAAATGAAGCAAGTTTTGTGGAAAATGTTTTTAGTCATGATATCAGAATTGTAGTTTCTTTTAATAAGCTTTGGTGAATGAAGCAAGTGTATTATCTTGTAAATTATACTTAGTATAAGGAAATACTAGAAATTTCTTTAGGATTATAACATACCTACAAATTACATGGAAGTAATATTTACCTTGAATTAATTTTATCTAAAAATGGCTTTATGTTTATGGGGAGATAAATATTGTTCACTTATCTTTATAAAATGGCTATGATAAATCACATTCTAGTACAAATTCTTGGAATTGAAGGTTAATATAAGAGTTATTTTGGAAAAAAGTATGGTTTACTTTTAAATGGTCCTGAGAAAGTGATAAATCAGTGGATTTACTGCAAAGACATATTTGGCTTCAATTGGCATCAAAATGATACGGATATATTTAATCAGATTTATTCACTTAAAACATGATTTTATGTCTGCGAAAAAACAAAGAACTGCTTCACTATCACTTTAAAATTCAAGAATATTATAAAATGTGTGCATGGTTTACAGGTAAACCTTCATGTGGCTTTTTTATTATTATGTGTGTTCATGTACATGTAATATACAGTCAAATGAAAATTTTCATTGTTTTTTCTCTTTTTTAAAAATGTTCCACACACTCTCTTTTTTATGTCAGTTTGGAAATTTTTTTATTTATGAAAAATGTTACCAGAATGTGCTTCAGATTCTGGCTTCCTTTCCACAGACAATTCTCATTCTTAAATGAAAAATTCCCTCTTTCACAAGATGGCTTACTGACTGTGGTCAGATAAAACAATGTGTCACTGTGATTTTTATTAACAGTTTGATTTTTTTTCCTTAAACTTATATAGTTAACTATCTGTACTATTGAGTGCATATATTCTGTTCTTTTAATGCACTGGTAATGAACAATGACTTCATAAACAAAATTATTCAATGAGCCCACATATCAGACTCTCAAAAAGTTTTCCTTCTGACTCAGAGCGCTGCTTGCTCAGAAGATCCACATAGCTCACTCTGTTCTGCACCATTTAGCAATTAGTCAACATCTTCCCACTGACCATTACAGTCCATGATAGAAAACGTACAATTTTAATTCTCTGTGTATTATAAATATAGAATTCTATTTAAAGCCACTTAGTGAGCGATTAGAAGCATCCATTCGAGTCAAGCCAGTTGGTCATGCAAGAGAACTGTCAAATGGTGTTTTAAAATTACACTTAATCTTTTATATCATCAAGTACCTTAAAACTAATCAATGAGCTCAGCTTTCTCCTAATTCTTTTTATCATCAAGTATCTAAAAGTAATGTAATATATTACCTGATGTTTTGGCAAAAAGCATAAAGTATAAAGATAACACAATATAAAGATGCCAAAATTAATAGATAATACACATACACATGTGTATATTACCTTATCTTCAAATAATTTTCCTTCTGATTTACTAAAATAACATTTATATGCCAGATACTTAACATATAGTTTTTCATAGAACCTCTTTTTATGAAAGAATGATCTCTCCAGGTCCAACAGAAGGTGGGAAGACATTTAGGAATAAATAAGTGGAGTTTAAGAAGAAGAAAATACTTGTGACAAAGTGGTTAAAATACTCATGTATGTAGTCATTCCACAGCTTAAAATATATTGTCATTTATATATGGCAGGGATTAACTTATATAATTAATACAGGGCAGTACCAATAATGTAATCATAGAAGGCAGGATATTATTATTGTTTTGTGAATTAGTTTTGTGAGAGGTGATTAATGATTCCTGAGAATAGCAGTGTATAGAGAGTAAAGCAGTATTTAGATTTGTGAGACTAAGAATATAATTTTTATCTCTGTTACATTTATATACATTGTGAATGTAACTCATTTTTACTCAAAGATAGTATTATTATATTTAACATTTGAAAAAAAATCTATATTTTTAAAATATATTTAAAAGAGTACAAATTAGAATTGAAACTGAAAAATATGAGTGATACAAAATTTCACTTAATAAATTAATATGAATTTCATAGTAATTGTTGTTATACATAGTGCTGTCTTCCAACCAGTTATTGATATTACTATTTATGCATGAAACATTGGAAGAAGAAATTAACCAGATAAAAAGTACAAACAGTTGAAATAAAGAAACAGAACAAAATAAATATTATCTGCTCCTTTCCATAGACCTGCAGAAACACATGGTACAGCTGTCCAAACCATCCTGCTTACATACATAGATAAATGTCTCTCTGTCAATCCTTCTTTTCTCCTCCTTAACTCAGTAACTCTTTCCTTTTGCATACGTTCATTCCTTTTTCCCAGTACCTACTGTATCCTTCAGATTCCACACAATTTAATGACACCAATAGATACAATAATGTCTTCAAAATATTTTGACAATTATAAATCCCTACAATTAACATTTAGGTTCACATATTAATTTATAATATTGTTGTATTTTATTTTTATTATTTCTGTCT
>PVKA01039266.1:0-19598 GCA_004027165.1 Ctenomys sociabilis
TAATTATTGAATCTTTGATATAATTCAGCTATAAAAAAACCTGTAAATATAATTTCATGTATGCACCTTGTACAATACCAAAACGTTATGAAAACAGTTTGCAATGTATTAATTCATCGACTCTGTATGGTTAAGGTGTCTTGAAACTGTCTGATTGACATTTGTATTTTAATAAAATAAAAATAAATGGAAAAAAAATCAAAAAATATGTACATAAAGTTTGAAGATATATCAAATATGTGAGTTATGTGTGTATCTCCAAAGGAATAGAATACAGAGCCCAGGAGAAAGCACTAGAATATATGACCCATGGAAAAGAAAGAAGTTGAACTCTTGCCTTATGTTGCATTCAAACATTACCTCCAGATGGATTAAAGACCTAAAAATACCAGCTAAAATGATGGTCCTCTCAGAAGGAGACATGGGGAAAATGTTTCATGAGACCAGGCTTTGCATTTCTTGAATATGATTCTCACACTACAGGCAAAAAAAAAAGAAAAATATATTATGCTTCATCAAAACTATTTTAACTTAATTGTATTTTAGAGACAGTTTTTTTTTTTTTTTTGTAGCTCAGGTTGGTCTTCAACTGACTACACAGCCCAGGCTAGGCTCGACTTCATGGCTATCCCCCAGCCTCAGCCTCCCAAGGGCTAGGATTGCAGATGTGTGCTACCATACCTGATCCCAAATTAAAATTTTTATGTATCAAAGGATACTACTTTAAAGTTTTTAAAAAATTATTTATTTATTTGATACAGTGTCTTGCTATGCACCTTGGGCTCAGAGGGGTCCTCTTGTTTCAGCCGCCCCAGTGCTGGAATTACGGGCATGCCTCATCACACCTGGTTTTGATGGCTCACTTGGTGTGGGTGCCACGTGGTATGCGTTAGCAGGGATTGAACCTGGGTCTTTGTGCTTGCCAGGAAGATGCTTAGAACACTGAGCTAACTTCCCAGCCCCTCAAAGGACATAGTAATAACGTGAAAATGCAACTATAGAATGGGAGGAAATATAATTAAAACACACACCCCATAAGAGATTAATATCTAGGACATACAAATATTTCTATAATTCAATAATAATAACAGCAAAAGAGAAAGGAAATGCAAACAAATGGTCAAGGTTCTTGAGTCAATCAGCGTCTCTCCATACAAGATGAACAAGTGATCCGCAAACACGTGCGAGGATGTTCAGTGCCATGGTGCATGCTCCTTCGCACTCCTCAGGGTGGCTCTCATGTAACAAGACCAAAGGGCAGCAGGAAGCAGCAAATAATCGGTGTCAGTAGAGACGTGGAGGAGTTGGGGTCCACGTGCATAGCTGGACAGGAATGTGAAACGGTATAATTGCCATGGAAAAAGTGTGGCAGTACTTCATAAAATTAAACGTGAAATTACCATATATAATTTAAATTCAGAAATTTACGTCTAAGTTACACAGCCAAGAGCAGAGAACAAGTTCTTGGATGGATTTTCGTACGTGAACATTCACAGCACTATTCTTCACAGTGTCTAAAAGGAATCAACAGCCCAAATATCCACCGAGAGATGAATATGCCAGCACAATATGTGTACATATGGTGGAGTATAACTCAGCCTTAAAGAAGAAAGAAATTCAGACACATGGTGCAATATAGATAAACCTTAAAAACATATGCTAAGTCAAGTAAAACGCACAAAAAGACAAGTGTGGTTTGGTGCCACTTTTATGAAACACCTAGGCAAATTTATGGAGATTAAAAAGTAGAAGCTGAGGCCAATGGATGGATAAGCAGTTTCAGTTTAGACTAATGAAGCAATGAATAGCTACAAATTCGACATTCTGAATGTATTTATTTATTTCATGTTGTATGTGTAAGATGATTCAAGTATTATATTTTGATACTTGGGGATGGTGATGCATATCTGTAATCCCAGCACTCTGTAGGTTGAAGCATGAGGGACTGTGATTTTCTGGTCTCTACAGACAGACCCTGTCTTAAAAAAATCATGTTTATTTTATCATGGCAGAAAAAAATCTTCAAGTGGAAAATATCATCTGTCACTAGATTAGAAAAGATAGTGAGCTTAGATGGGATAGCTGTAAGAAAAATTTTCATGCAAGGTGATAGAAGCATCTTGGATTAAGTACAAACATTTAAGATGAGAAAATAACTCTTTGTGTGTGTGTGTGTGTGTGTGTGTGTGATTTCTAGGGGCAGAGTGTCACTTTTAGGTGCCACGTAGGCTCCGCCCACCCCGTGATCCACAGATCCTTTAATGAACCCCCTTGCTCCTGGAATCTCCCCTTGCCCCTGGGCTCTTGGCATGCCCGCTTGCATTTAGCACAGTGTTCCCTGTGGGTTCATTGTGGTGCCCTCCAACTCTTAGAGAATGGACGAGGAACCTTCTGATTTCTAGTGTCAGAAAGAAGCAAGTGTCCATGAGATTGTCTGGGTTACAATGGCTCCAGCATCTACAGACATCTGTCCCATGTCATGGTGTCCATGTGTCTCCACAAAGGCGTATGTTGAAACTTAACTGCCACTATAATAGTATTAAAAGGTGGACTATTTTTAGTGCCAGTGGGTCCTGAGTGGTCTGCCATCATTGTAGCAGAAAATGCCACCCCAACCCATATTCATTAGTTTGTTGGTTACCCAGGTAACGGTTCCTGTTCCAGGGTTGGCCAGGTAACAGTTCCTGTCCCTTAGAGACAGCTGGTCACCTTGCTGCATAGCTGGTCACTACGGTGCGCATTGTATAAATCAATCCGTATCCACAAGCCATTCTGCCTCTGGACTTTCTGCTTGCTTATCCTACATAAGCCCCATATCCTGGGAGATTGGAGCCTGATGTTATGGAAATGATCCGGATCAGTGCCCATTGATGTTAATAAATCTCTCCCCAAATCCTAGGTATCACTTTGGTGTTTCTGCTTGCTGTTGCCTCATGAATGGATTGGTGCCACTTTGGTGGGAGTGAGCCATTACAGCAGGAGTAGGCATCCTACAAAAGTCCCCCATTGTCTTCCTGGCCCTTTGCCTTTCACTGTGGAATGACTTAGCAAGAAGTTCTTCACTACGTGTCAGCCCCTCTGTGTTGGTCTTCCTAGTCCCCAGGACAGAGAGAGAGAAAAAATATTGTTTATAAGTAACTTAACTCAACTATCCTGTAATAGCAGTGCAAAACTGGCTGACATCTACTGTGTGTAGAAAATTCACTTGTCATCATATTACTCTGATGTCTTTTTGATGATTACATGTTCAGCTTTTGAGTACCTTTTATGCCTTTTCCCCTACCTGGTCCCCAGGGAAGAGAGCATCTAGAGTGGCTATTAGGATCTCTCCCCTGAAGCCTCATCTCATATAAATCCACACGTGTTCTCAGCAGGCATTTATTTTCAGGAAGGCAAGTTAACCTATAAGATGTTGATTTTTATGTAGTATTTGCATTGCATATGAGCTGTTTGGAACAGATAGAATTTGTTTTACATATTCACAGAAGGACAAAACAGCGTCCACTCCTTACCAACTTATCTCTGCAATCTGCATAAAGAAAATTACTTTTGGAGGCCCACAGATAAAGGTCTCACCAAATGGCCACAATTTCCCGGAGTGATAGCTCTTCTCCCTGTGCCAAGAGGAGTCATGGTGGAGAGCGTGGAGGTTCATTTTGAAAAGCACGCTGCATTCCAAGCTTGTTCATTAAAGCACAAAGCGATGCTGTAATGGCTCCTGTGTGTAGATCAGATTCTGCTTTATGGAGCAGAACAGCTGTGTTGGTATTACAGGGGCCGGAGCAGTGCAGTGCTTAGGGATGTGATTAACTGAGCTCAGAGCACAGCCACTGCAGAACTGGCGGGCTGAGGCTCCAGGTACTGTGACTCCACTCACTAATATGAGGAAGGACTCTTTAAAGAGGTGGCTGAGGTCCATAGGTTTTAAGAGTGGAGCTCTGAGCCAGTAAGACTATGGTTATTGTTACAGGAAAAGGAAGAGAACGAGAGGTGGGCCCCTTTCTTACTCTATAGCACAGGAGGGCCATGGATGGTCGCAGCCAGAGGGTGGGTCCCCACAGGTCAGAAGGAGCAGCCTTGGCAGGCGCTAACCTTCCTGGCATCTTGAGCTTGGATTTCCTGCCTCCATCCAGGACATTGACAAAATAAATTTCTGTCCTTTGAGCCATTGACTCTGCTGTGTTTTTTTTTTTTTTTTTTTTTTTTGGGCAGTGCAAACAGATGATAAAGGTTCTGCATGACTTATCTAAGTGTTCCAGCTGTCTTGGGAGGCATGTGCTGCTATTTCCATACCATAGAAGAGGGCAGTGATGCTCAAAGAGGCTAGGTTGGTGGAGGAGAGCCTGTGCTCACAGACATGCGGTGTACTCTCTGTCAGCAGGCCAGCCTAGACCCCCTAGCTTTGCCCCAGCAGCCAGGCGTGGGGTAACAGTGCACTTAGGGGTGATGTTGGCGTTGAGCAAAAATAAGTATGTTTGGGGTTGTGATTTGAATACGCTGTCTTTAAAACATTTTTATTACCAGGCTAGGTTGATTTGTATGTACCAAAAGTAGGATTTAAACCTGGCAGCTTCTGTTCTTGAACACTGTGAGTCAAAAGTTTCAACAAAGAAAATCAACAGACACTACTTCCTTGCCCCAAATGGCTTGCTTTCTGTCAAGGTGTGACAAGGCCCCATCACCTAGTAAGGCAGCAGATAATTTGAACTATCATCCATCTACCTTTACGGAGTTATTTGAGTTATCATGCACTTACACTTATTGAATTCACGTATTATCTCGCTCTACTTAAAGAAAATATTTATTGCTCAGATGGAGTCTTTGGCCACATTCCCTGGATTAGTTGGCTAAATAAATTCTGAAGGAAAACTAGGATTCTTAGGTAGTGTATGATGACAGAAAGACACAGGGAACCTGGCACTCTTAAGGATTTCCGGTGGCTACTGGTGTTTCTATTTTTCGAGGAAGCTCATCTATGTTAACATCATCCTCCAGAGAGTTTGAAACAGAGTTGAGCTGTGGACTAGAGAACATCCTTGGTCCGGATTCTTAATTATTTTTCCCTCCTGGAGACTGATGCGAGTGGACCCTAAATGCTTGGGCTGAAGCAGATCCCCAGAAGACGTTGTTCTCCTTGTTCCAGTGAGAGGAGATTTGGACTTGCCTGGAGAGAGATCAGAAACGGCCTGTTCTAGGTCTCTTTCCTCAGCTCTGGAAGAAATGTTCGTCAGATATTCTCAGGAGAATATGTGTATGCCTTTTGTTTTTCTTTCAAATACTGTCTCTAGAGGGATGAAATTATTTTTCCTGCATTTCCTCAGATATTGCTAAGCAATGAGTGAGCTGCATATATTATACAGAATCCTCAAGCTCTAAGACCAAATTCATGGGGAACTATTTCCTGATGCATGACCAATAAGAGTTGCTAGGTGGAAAGAGGAACTCTGAAATAGGTTTCTGGTCCTGAGTAAACTGAACTTCAGAAAACTTGACATAGGACAAAAAGAAATGAACAAATACAGATGTTATTTAGAGGTTGACTCTGTCTTCCTTAGGTGTTTGTTTAGGTGGCATGTCCTGCCAGAGAAAGTCTGTGACCAGGAACTTACAGCGTCAATGTTAGCAGTATGTGATCTAAGAGATAATATTTCTAGTAAAACAAGTGGAGATTCTTTATAAATCATAATCTGATAGAGGTTTTCAGGGACTCATTTCTTAACATGTCTTATTTTTTTCTAATGGTCCAGTATCTCTTAGTCTTTCTACTATTGGGAGGAGGAATTCGAATGCTGTCCGCAGAAGGGAGTCAAGAGGAAGCACAAGCCAATCTACTGATTTTAAATCTGAAGAAAATCAACTGATTTATCTGAAGTCATGTACCTGGTAGGCTGAAAACTAAGTACTGGGTGTTGTAATTCCTGGAAGCTCCTGACTTTGCTTTCAGGCTTGTAGAGGTATAATCGCCCACATCATTTGAAATCAAGCTACATTTAACTACTGCAGGAGTTCAGTCTCATCCCAAGATGGATATGGAATTGTCTGCGGCATAATCTGTCGTTCTGCCAAAGGTTCATCCCAGTACTCCTCAGGAAACTGGTTCTAATTGAAGCCAACACAAATGACACATTTATTTTCTCACTGTAGGGCAGGACAAGCTTCAGAAATAATAAGCTCTACTCACTGGATGTGCTTCTGGCTTGAGTATTGTACTCTAGAATCCCTCTTAGTAATATCCTTGAAGGACCTGCAGTGTTACACATGGGCTTTTGGATCCACTCAGTTTTATTTTAGGGCTCACGCGCATCCAGTGTGTGAAAGCACGAACCAGCAGGAGGAGGAGTTTACAGTACTGTGCACATGCGTTCCACTGGACATGCCATAGTGCACTGAGATTTGCAATCCCATGAAAGACCTCATTTTTATGGGAACCTTCTCTGGCCTGAGGCACTTTTCTCCTGACAACCCTCCCTCCTGCAGTCTCCTGCCATAAAAGAAGTTCATGCTCCTTCAAAACCATCAAACGATAGATCGTTTATTAGTGGCAAGCATTTGAACAGCTGAGTGTAATGGAGGCGTGAAGCCACTGTTCCTACAAATGTTTCCACCTATGAGAAGAACCACAGCCCTTTGTGTGGTCCAGGCCCCACACTGGCATGCAACGGCCCTTACTCTTTCCTGAGCTCCTCTCTTTGTCCGATAAGTCATCCAAATAATGGTCTTGATCCTTCAAGGGCATCGGCTCCACACACAGTCTTGTGAGAGTCCTGGGCCTGGCTCTCCACTGCCCCGTGCACGCTGATATACACACCTAAGTGTGTCCTTTATTTCTAAAAGCTTAAGGACCCGCTAGAGTCAAATGAGGGTTGTGAAGTTCAGAAACCCTGGTGAACACAATAACTTTCTCTTTCCTAGACTTGAGAACTTACAAGCATTGAGGAAATCATATTTGATGTTTTTTTACTTGAGTCTTAGACTATAAATGCTGGTCAATAGCTGGAGATATCAGAGCAAAAGCAGTTGTGTTTTCAGGACTTCTCGCATGCTGGGCAGGTACTCTATCACAGCCATGTACCTAATTTTCATCAAATGTTCTCTTGAGGCATAATATTTGGGTCATGCCATGCAATGTCCAAAACATCCTTACTATGAAACATCCAGCCTAGTTAGGGACAAAAAAGAGGTTGACTGAGCACATGGTGATCTGCTACACCACAGAGGGTCCAGAAGCCAAAGGAATCTCCTTGGGTCAGAGCACTCAAGACTGCCTTTGCAATGGCAGCAGGGAATGACTGATTGCTTGTGCACAAATGAACTGAGTATAAGAATGGAGAGAGAGATGGGGAAGAATGAGCAGTTCTTGGAACAAGGAAGCAATGTCTGAGCAAAGCTGTTGGGAATACTGTCAAGTCAAATGCGAAGAATATGGATGACGATATGTATATACCTTAAATATGTCCTATTATCTGGCATACATGTTCAAAGCTGGCAGTACTGCTGACCTGATTCTAATAAGAAGGTGTGGTTACAAGGTGACATTAAATGGTCCATAGTTAGTGTTCTTTATACATGCATTGTTTATTGACTGATGTTTTGTTTTCTCGGGTAAAAGATGTGTTCATTTTAGTTTTTTCTCTGTGATTCTTCTCAAAGCAACTTTCTATGCATTAGAGACTTTTAATAGGGTACTCACTCTTCTACTTCAGTTTGTCTGCTCTTTTTGGTTTTTTTTTTTTTTTTTTCCATTTTTTTATGTACTAGGTACACGGTCTCACTGTGCAGCTTGGACTTGTAGCTGTCCTCCTGTTTACAGCTTCCCTGGTGCTGGAGATACAGGCGTGTGCCACCACACCTGGACTCAGTTGCAGCTCAGCACTCTGAGGGTGGGGCTGACACAGCATGTGGGACCAGGGATCGAACCCTGGTCTCTGTGCTTGCCAAAGCAGCCACTTAGTCCACTGAGCTATCTCTGGCCCTGTCTTTTCTCTTCTTAATACTATCTGTTAGGACTTTCATCTAGATGTCTTTCTGAACTTTCTTGTGCACAGAGGTGGGGCTTTGGGGAGTGGCTGGATCCTGTGTGTGTGATTGATTAGAATCTGAGTGTGGGTGGTGGATTTATTGAACCCAGGAGACATACGTATGTGTAAATCTCTCTCAAAAGGATAAAGAAAAAAGTCTTACTGCTTCCTGCCTGACCATGGTAAGCTCTTTCTCCTCCATCATGTCCTTCTTCCATGCCACCTGGTTGAATGGATTAAAACCTCTGCAAACTATTGAGCTAAAGGAAACCTTTCCTCCTTTAATTTTTAAATGTTGAGTACTTTATCCTAGAGATGAGAAAGTATTGAGTACCAGAGAGGTGGGGTAAAAACTGTGTTTCTCTCTTGTCATCTGTTCAAGACTCATTGTAACTGGCTTGCAAGAAGAGTTTGGGAAGGTGTGGATATGCTTGCTAAAGAAGTAGCCCTAGGGTGCTGTAATCTGAGCTTGGTGGGAGATGCTGGTCAGAGTTAAGAGACTCAGAATCCTTATAGAATTGGGTGATAAAAGTCCAGAATCACTTAGGAAGAGACTGCAGGCTGTGTGTTGTATTATGTCAGGGAATTTATCTAAATTCCAGCAGACTAATCTGTTGGAAGAGATTTCAAGATAGTCTAATGTTAAGGCAGTGGCATGGCTATCACTGGGGGATTTTAGTCAGTTGCATATTAAGTTTCAGGAGCAAATATCTCAGTACAATGATTTTAAAAGTTTTGAGGTTTCACAAGAAAGGAAGTTCTGGTAAAACTGGGGCCTGAAAAAATGGATCAGAGAACTTGCTTGCTGAAAAGATGAGCATTTTTTTCAGTACCAGGGATTGAGCTCAGGACCATGCACTTGCCAGGCAAGTGCTTATTCTACTGAGCTATCTCCATATCCCTGAAAAAGTATTAAAAAGCCAATGAGAGTAGAAAAGATGTTCTGAGGATATCATAAGAGCCCATCATAGAACTCTAAACTTTGCAATCAAATTGCAAACGTGAAAAGCCTTGTCTTAAGTAGAGATCCCCAGGGCACCATGTTCCAGAATGGCCAAGGCTTAGGGAATTTGTCCCTTGGGATTGCCTTCATAGAGCTCAGCAATCAAGGCATCTAGCCCTAGCAGCTGGGAGAGAAGGAAGTATGGCTACTGCTCCAGCTGGCAGTAGAACTTGGTGTCAACATTGTGGTGTCACTTTTAGGCAGACGCAGAATGCACAAGCATGGGATCAAGAAAGCCTCTATCTAGACTTTAGAAAAAGGCCTGGCATGGCAGACAGTGTGGTCCTGAAAGGGCACTGTGAGGAGCTTTGCATCTGTGTATGAAGTCAAACATTCAGTGGAGATTTCAGAAAGCTGACCAGGTTGAGAATGTGGATTGTCTGAAGGATACAAGAGGCAAGCAAAGCTATGCCCAAGAGAGAGGCCATAAGGAAAACAACCAATGACAATGTCACAGGGGCAAGCCCTTTGCAGCTCACATGTTGCCACAGGTTCCCCACGTGCTGTGCATGGAAATATGGAAATTAATATTTGCCCTGTTCAATTTTGGTCTTGCGTTGATCTCATTCTGTTTTATCTTCCTATTTCTACATTTTGGAATGGGAATGTTCAGCTTGTGCTGTTGCACGTCGGAAGCCTTCAACCTTCTTTTCATTTTTACAGGGTCTTGCATCTAAGAGTTTGTCTAAAACCTGAGAAATGATTTTGAACTTGGACTTTATGGCAATGATAGAAAAGTTGAAACATTGGCAACTCTTAAAGATGGACTGGATATACTTTACATAAAGGGATGTGCTTGAGATATTTGGGACCCAGGGCCAGAATATTGTGGTTTATGTCTAGATGTTCTCCTATGTACTCATGGGATGGGAGATAACTGGATTGTCATGGTGTATAAAAATAAGTCAGCCTGCTGATTGGTTTAGCACTGCTCTGGGGCCTACTCTGGGCTTTTGGAGTCGGAAGTCCCACCCACAGTGAGTGGCATGAACCAATAGGCTTGCGGCCTGAAGAGAATGAAACAGGAAAAGATGGAGGGAGTCTTATGGCTTCTTGTCTGCAACGTAATCTCTTTCACTTCCACCATGGCCTTCCACCAGGCTGCCCTGCTTTGGAGCCAGGGAACAGACTGTGAGCTACAATAAAGCCTTCCTCCCTCACTCATGTGTGTCAGATATTTTGACCCAGCAATGAAAAAGTAACCAAGACACTATTGTTTCTTTGAATAAATAGGAACAGAAGTCGGACTTTAGTGTATTTAAATGTATATACACTAATTGAATTTGAATAATTACATACTCTGGTATATTTGTAGAAAGGACATGAATCTGAAGGGCTTATTTTAAAGTGTTGGCAATGGTTGAGTCTGGAGACAAGGCTTACAAGGTGGAGATAATAAAAAAATGAACTCTGTCTTTACTGTGCCAACTTTTGTATTGTTTGAACCTGTAAAAGCATATACTGTTTTTGTAATTAAAGAAAAGGGGAAAAAGAAAATTAAATTTGACACACTTCCAAATAATATGAAGCCCTTTCATCCTTTTGAAACTAGAAAGAACAAGAATAGGGCCTCAAGGGAAATTGTTGTATCAAAACCCATCTTGCCTTGCATTGCCAGTAGATTTGATTTGTGTAAATATGCATATCTCTGCCAATAATTTATGATAACTGGAAGTGTCATCGGTTAGACCGGCGTCTCACCCACACAGCGCCATGCCCATGTGCTTCCTGATGTTGGAACCCATTGCTTTCTGTGCAGTTCAATTTTCCAGTTGATGTGTTGGTTTTCTCATCATCAGACATTTCCTCTATACAACTGATAGTGAACCTTTTAGGGACCAAGTGCTGCAGCTGCAGCCCCAAAGTCACTTGCATATAACAAGGGGAACAGTGAAATTATACTGAAGTGCTCGCTTTGGCAGCACATACACTAAAATTCATACGATACACAGAAGATTAGCATAGCCCCTGCGCAAGGATGACACACAAATTCGTGGAGAATTCCATATTTTTTTTTTCTGTCTTTTTGAGACAGGGTCTCATTATGCAGTTCAGGCTGGCCTTAAGCTCACTTTGTAGCTCAGGCTGGTCTCGAACTCACAACAATACTCCTGCCTCAGCCTCCCAAGTGCTAGGATTACAGGCATGCGCCACCATGCCCGGCTCCATATTTTTTTATAGCAGCACAATTTGTGATAGCAAAATCTTGGAAACAACAAAGATGTCTGTCACATGAGGAATGGTTGAGAAAGATGTGGTATTTCTATATAATGGAGTATTACTCAGCTATAAAGAATTATAAACTTGAAGCATTTATATTGAAGTGGATGCCACTTGAACTTGTACTTGTAAGTGAAGTAAGCCAGACACACATGTGCAAATATCGTATAGTTTCCCTAGTATAAAAAGTCAAAAGAAGAAATATAAATAGAAATGTATAAGAACAACTAAAGACAATTGAGGTTTTTTTTTTTTTTTTGATGTAGGGTCTTGCTAGGCAGCCCACATTCATAGTGATCTTCCTGCTTTTTGCCTCCCACGTGCTGGAATTACAGGCACGTGACACCATGCCCAGATTGCATCACTGGCTTAGCACACCCAAAGGCGGGGCCAGCACGGCATGTGGAACGAAGAATCGAACCCTGGTCCCTGCACTTACCTAAGCAAGAGTCAGACAGTTAGGGCAAACTGAACGGCATATGCTGCAGGGTGCTGATCAGCTTTTCTTCTGGATGATTAACAACCTAAGTTCACAGATCAAAATTGGAGAAATAGAAGAGCCACAAGGCCAGCCAACATTTTGGCCCTAGCCTTTCAAGGTCAGCGAAGATTCAGGGCATAGGAGAATGTGTACTGTAACATCATGAAACTCATTGTGCCCCAAATTTTCTGATCAAGGAGATTATTGAGCCACAGAGGAAAGAGATCAAAGTTCTATAGTGTGCCTGGGGAGAGTCACATGGAGAGAAAACTTTCTCTGAGGCTCTCACAGTGAGCAAACTGGTTAAGCATTGGTCGTGACTCATCCACATGGATGACACAGACAAAGGACCTACAGAATAAGGAACAGGACTATAAGATAAACCCTGAGGGGACTTCACTGACCTCATCAGAATCAAAAGCTACATCTTTTGGTATATAGGTCTTGATCTATCTAGGTTTTAACCATCCAGCAGAAAAGTATAAAAATAAGGTATATAACATGGGGCCATAATAATAAGTTGAGCTGTAAATGGCTACGGTCAATAACTTCTTCAGATAATGCACTATTATTGTGGAATGCTGCACTCTGTTGGATTGTGTCGCCGAGTTCCTAAGTTGGTTTAATGACAATGGAGTGCTCTTCTTTAACAGGTCCAGACCCCCTCAAAAAGGGGGGGTATACAAAGGAAGAATCATGATGTGTGTGTACAAACAGTACAGTTAGGATAAATATGCCGTGCTTTTGCATAATTCTATGGGAAGCAAGATTTGCACTAATAGTGGTTGGACAAGATATTATGTCGGCTTCTAGTACTGTGGACAGACACTAGGGAAATAACAAGGTAGAAAGTATTAATTATTGAATCTGTGATATAATTCAGGTATGAAAAATAAGATAAATATATAGCTACACTCTCTTCATTGACTGATTAGAGACATCTGCTATAATAATGCCTGTAAGTATAATATGTATGTACCTTGTACGACACCAAACATTATGAAAACATTTTGCAATGTATTCATTTATGGAATCTGTCCTGTTAATTTGTCTTGAAACTGTCTCATTGCTATTTGTTCTTCAATAAAAATAATAATAATAAAATAAATTATACTGAATACCGGAGATCTGGTTTATAAAGAAAAATTCATACATTTAATGTGTTGACAGAGATGGCTCTGCATGTCCAGTGTGACCCCCATGCCATACAGTTGCCACCACTGCATTGGCTGCCACTGTTGTGCTTCCTGCTCTGTGTCATAAGGCTAGAGAAGAAGCAAAAAAAAAGTGGCTTTTTTAGGGCAAAGGTCCAACTTTACTCTTGAGTGGTAACCACTATAAGGTTGTACCCAGAACGTGCTGCAACTTCTTGAAGTTCTAGGAGCTAATTAGTCACATGGAGCTTGCACTCAGCACATGAGAGGTAAACAGAGGAAGGTATACATTATTGTGGTCAAACACATTACAGGCATACACTTTTGGTATAATTACATATAGCATCAAGGTACAAAACAGCAGGCAAAATTGCACATCTAGTGTAATGACTACATTGCAAACTCACACATCTAGTGAACAAATGGCAAAAGAGTAGACAAATATCATCAGATGGTATCAGAAGTAAGCAGGGGCATGAAACTTCTATTTTGTCAAAATTGCATTGCTACAGCAGGTGAAAAACAAGATTAGGAAAAAGACTAATTATATGCACTTCGGCACAACAGTAATAACCAGCAATTAACAACATGTTGTAGACCAAAAGTTAGAGAAAAACAAGGGCTGCAAGGGCAGCCAACATTTTGGCTCTGGCCTTTTAAGGTCAGTGAGGACTCAGGACATAAGAAAATCTGAACTATAATATCCGGTAACTCAGTGATGTCCCAAATTTTCTGATCAAGGAGATTATAGGGCCTCAGAGGAAAGTGATCAACGATGTACAGTGTGCCTAATGAAAGTCACATGGAGAGAAAATATTCTCTCAGGTTTTCACAGAGAGCAAATTGGTCAAGCAATGGCTGTGACTCATCCACATGGCTGACACTGACAAAGGATCTACAAACTGCTGTACAGAGTTTCAGGGTAAATCCTGAAGGGATTTGACTGCCTTTATCAGACACAAAAGTTACATTTTTTGTTATGTAGGTCTCTCTTACCCATCCAGTAGAAAAATATAAACACAAGATATAAAAAGTAAAGCCTCAAGTCAACAACTTCTGACACTGCCAGTTCTGTGGATAACTCACTACTACTATGGATTACTGGACTATATTGGATACTTTTGCTGAATTCACACACCTATGATATTTGAATGGCAATGAAATACCCATCTCTGATAAAACTAAACAAAAATGGGGATATAAATGAATTTTGTAGTGAAAAATATATATATACAAAGTAATTAGAATAGATATACAGCCACTTTCTCTTAGTTCAATGAAAAGAAAGATTTGTACTAATAGTGTTTAGACAAGATATCATGTCTACATGTTGCACTATGAATAAGTACTATGAAGACAACAGTATGCAATATATTAATAATTGTAACTGTCCCACTCACCTGTTTTGAAACTGTCTCATTCTTATTTCTTTCTCAATAAAATTAATTAAAAAGTTGAGAATATTTCGTATACTCTTGAGTCCTGGATGTTAAAGCAGTAAATGCTGTTATATATGTTTTACCACATTAATAAAAAGGGTTGCGGCACAAGGATGAGTTGCCTTAGTGCCATGAGTATTGCAACAAATACATGGCTGGTCTTGCCGCTACTGGGTGCACGAAGTAGCAGTCCATCTTCTCTTTGAGTGTGATTTTGCTGAGATTTTTTCCAGCTTTATTCAAAAACCATTCAGTAGGGTTTGATGAAATCTCCCTGCAGGAAGCATAGAACAACTGTTCCCTCCTATAAGCTGAGAGACACGATTGTATTCTCTTCCCTGATAATAAAGTCTCTTGCACATTTTAAATCCTGAAGTGAGAAATAAGAGTCCAGGAGAGACCTTTTTTCAGAGAATAATAATTTTATTAATATGATTAAGATTAAGGTGATGTAAAGAATTAAGTTAAAGGGAAATATTAAGAAATATATGGTAGGCATAATTTGTTTTTGTCTTTCTTGATGTATTTGAGGAGTTCATTGTCTAGTTGCAGGATAAGAGAAACTATGCCTTTGAAATTGTTCGTTTTGGGTAACCATTAAAGCATTGGGACAACATAGTTTTTTAGTGAAAAAAAGGTAACAATTGCCAATACACTGTGACCATGTCACTTGTATTGTCAACAAAAATTATTGGTCACTTAATAAATTGATCACAGGAGGCTATTAGGCATGGTTGGGTTGGAACTGACTCCTTAGGGTTTGTTTGTTTTGTTGGACAATATCGAATCCAAACCATGAACCCCAAACTGAATTATAAAGCCTACATCAGCAATTCCAATCACTAAATTATGAGAGAGATGTGGATGATCTCTTTCCTTGTCTCTAGCCATAAAGATGAGAGTGAAATTATCTGCTTTGTTTAAAGAACTGGTGCCATCTACAAATACCTTGAGACACTCAAAAATATTTTTATTTCGTGATAAACCATTGCAAATACAATTTGTCAAAACAGATTATGATATAACACCTAAAATGTACTGCTCTCTTCTTATTCTCAAAATCAAAGCAATGCACTACATGGTTGTTGCTGCAAATACAGAATGTGATCAAAACATATGGTGAATAGTGAAATTTTAAAGAAGTGTTACAATAAGAGACCCAATGCCATTCATCCCAAAATAGTTCTACCCTCAAGGATGTCTTGTCACATCGTTCTTGCCACTTTCAGCTGTTCTGGCAGTCCTCTTTCATGAGTATCTTTAATTATATTGTCATGACTGTCTCTGTGTCCTGAATGGCTTGAAAATATTTACCTTTTATGCTCATTTTGACTGTGGGAAAGAGCCAGAAGTCCCACAGTGCCAGATTTGGAGAGCAGGGTGGGTGCAGACATACTAATATTTTGCTGAGCGTGCCTTTCCCTTGGCTGGCACTTGACTCCAGCATGCACTATTTTCATCATACCTCTGAGACACTCAAGGACCAGGTCTTCAGGACCTCTGCAAAAAGCAGCCAGAACAATGAGTATGTTTGATGTGAGTGGGAATATCTTGGGGGAGGAGGAATAATGGCAATCTGTCTTTTGCTGTACCACATTATTTATTTTTAATCAGTCCCTGTATTTCTTGATTGCTCCGTGTAAATAGCTAGTGGGGGCACCTTAGCTTCAGCCTGAAACCCAAGGCAACCTCCACCTAGATCTTGGCCATCACTGTATGAGCTACATCATCATTTCCTGATAACAGTTACCAGAGGAGATTGATGAGATGACGTCATGAACAGCTCTGTTCAGGCTTCAAGGAATCTTATTTGGTTCCGGGGAGACATGATGCTGCTTTGTTTTGATCTTTAGCTTTAAGATGCTGGTGGACTGCTGCAAGTGTCAGGACACCAGCTGGATCTTCCCAGGGATTTAGAGTTACAGCATCCCACAATAGAAACATCCAGCAGGCCAAGAAGTAAGTTTTATCTATTTTCCTTTTGAGGACTTCATTCTACTTCTAGTGTTTCTTCCCATTTGAGCAGGTTTGGTAATTTTTGGGATAAAGGAAGCAGTGAAACTAACTAAACATGCAGCATTTCTAGGCAGAAGGCAAAACAAGGTTGTTTAGAGATATTTGTTGTTGCTTATGTTATTTGAAATCTTAGTTGACTTAGAAACATGAAAGACTTAATTTAGCACAATAAAATTGATCATTATCCTAAAAATATAAGTATGCTGACCTACTATGGAAAAGTCAGCATAATTATTTTTGTAGCACATAAAAAAGAAAAAGAATTTTGCATTTTGTAACATATAAAACAGAAAAGGGATTTCTGTGAAAAAAATTGGGCCAGGGAGATGGCTCAGTGGAATAAGCATTCCCCTGGTAAGTGCAAGAGCCTGAGTTCAATCCCTGGTTCTACAAAAAACAAAACAAAACAAAACAACAAGAAAAACAAAAGGGCTAGAGAGATAGCTCAGTGGACTAAGTGCCCTCTTATGCAAGCACAAGGACTGGAGTTCAATCCCTGGTACCACATGCTGCACTGGCCCCTCCCCTGGGCGTGCTGAGTGACCAAAACCCAGAACAATGAAGTATGCCTTGGGAAGCTGAAAATAGAAGGATCACTATGAGTCTGAGCTGTCTAGTGAGACTTCATACCAAATACATTAAAAAAAAAAACATGAAAAATTAAAAAATATTACAGGTTAAAGAAAATCTCATTTTCTACTTAGAAGGCTTAACTCCAGGGCATTTTCCTGAGAAAGTTCTGTGACCTCATCATTTCTTTTCTTTTTCAGTAATTGACAACAGAACAATTACATTTGGCAAAGACAGAAACAGAGGTTATTTACAGTGATGACTTACACCCCAGGTACATCTTATAGTCAAATCCAAGCAGAGGCTGCCCACCTCCCAGAACCCCACTTTATACAAGGGGGGGTATATAGCCTCACACCATTTGCTTTTCCTCCAGCTGCCATCGAATCCACAAGTGAACTGGAGAAGAATGTGTGTGAGTTCCAGCCTGGAATTTCATAGCTTTAATTTTGTAGCTCTGTGATAGGAGGGTATGATGGCCGATTCAGTTGTCAAGCTCTTCAGATGGCCTTGTGGTCAGGTCAATGACAAGCGGTATTTCTTATATTTACTAATGCAGTGGCCAAGAACACAGCCCCTTTGAGAACGGGGCTCAACAATTCAGTTCACCATTGATTCTGAGAAAGTCTCATGATGTAGAGAGTTCTTATTTTTGCTTATTTGATTTCACTCATTGGTGGATGATAAATACTGTGCTTATAAAATAGTATTTTATGCTTCTGGAATTTGGGATCATTGGTTTTAGCGAGTATAGTAAGATATTCTACCTGTCAGGATTTCTCTCATATCAGCACCATTTAGGTATTAATGTGGTGATGACAGTCTCGGCTCAGAACATGACATGTTTTCTAGTCTTCCGGAAGTTACGCTTTCAACATACTGGAATTTGTGGTTTTCTCAGATAGCATGAGATGCATCAGCGGCAGAGTTTTACTATGTTGTTATCAAAACTGAGAAGATGGCAGCATTTATTTTAAGTTGTGTCTTATCACCTCTTGAGTTTTGCCTTCTGTCTTGATAAATAATATTTAATGTTGTGGATTCTCTTGTGATCCAAAGCATCTTCTCTATGTTAGTATTGATTTGGAATGTAATGTTCCTTATTAAATAATGTAATATAAAGAGGGAACCATCTTCTATGATGGAAAAGGAGGGCAAAATATGTTATATACCACCCATGTGCATTACACATAGGTTGTCTTTTTCTGGCTCTGAAGTTGTGTGGCCTATAACGTGGAAAAAAGACATAAGGAACTAGTTATAAAACACTGGTTATTTGTTTGCAAAAGAATGAAGTGCATTTTATAGAACAGACTTCCTTAAGTGACCTTTATTACTGACTTATGACCTCAGTATCTCAGATATTTCTCCCTTGGATCTTTCTATAGAATAATAATCCACAATTTTTTTGATGCCAGGATCCTGTATGCTGAAAATGATTGAAGATCCAAATGGATTTTGCTTACTTACTATATTGTACACTAGACGTATGAAATTCTGAATGTATTTATTTTTAAAATAATAAATCCATTCCATGCAACTGAGATATTCTATGAATAATAACTCTGTTTTCCAAAACAAAAATAAATTATTGAGAGCATTTTACAGTTTTTCAGGTCTTTTAAATGTCAGGCATAACAGGAGACTGCAGGATTCTTTGATCTGCTTCTGTATTCAGTTTGCTATTTGTGTTTGTTTTGTTTGAACACGAGAAGGAAATCTTGCTGACAGTGATGTGTAGATGTAGAAGAGATGACTCTGTTGCGCCTTTTCTTCATAACTGTGAGCACTCCTTGATGCTACCCCAAAACTTGGCAAGGGATGGTGTGTTCAAAGCTATTTGGAGTATGAAATCAGAAACTATCAATTTTATGTTCTGTTACAATAAAATCTGTCACTCCTTATTGTAGTTTAAAACAAGACTTTTATCTGTGTAAGATATTGTGACATCACGCATTTATTATGCAGAAAAGACCATGGTGGCTTAACTAACGGGCGCCCTGGAACACCCAGGTGAACTGAATCAATGTGGTGCCCAGGGCCCGCCTGAGGACTGCTGCCTACAGAATAAATAGAGACCCAGAGGGGAAGATGGTGCGTTGTTGATCCTCATGGAGGAGCTCGTCACGCTGGCTTTCCTGATATGAACTCAGCCATCCTCATCACTGGAGGAGCTCAGGTCCTCCTTGTCACTGAGATGGCTGTAGTTCTCTTTGGGGGAGCTCTGGCGCTTACAGTGAGTGTCACATCCTGGCTCCAGTGTGGAGTCCTCGGGCTGCTGGCGCAGGTCCTTCATCCACTGGTGCAGACTTCCTAGCTTCCACCACTGACCTTTGGGCCTTCCCAGTGCAGATCCTTGATGCAGACTTGTGTGAGGCATTATTTTGGGCTGTAGCCCTCCAGCTGGACTCATGTGGGATATTGTCATAGGCTGTAGGTCTTCAGCTAGACTGAAGACATCCTACAGATGTCTACAGATTCCTGTAGGATGTAGCCATGGGAACCAGCCCCTCAGCTGGACTCACTGGATCTCTAGTGTGTGAATGGATCTCTCACACTCCTCTGCATTTCATTATTTAAGTGAACACTATAAAATAACTTCCAAATATTCATGCATATAGAGCGCGGTCGACTCCGCCGTCCTGCTCCATCCCGCCCGCCCCCGCCCAGCTCCTGAGACCGGCCAGAGACAGCGCG
>PVKA01039267.1:0-19596 GCA_004027165.1 Ctenomys sociabilis
TGTGTGTGTATTTTAGGGAAGGGTCTATAGGGTGTTCAGGGTCTTACTACTAGATCAGACTTAGAGTGATCTGCCTGTTTAAAGCCTTCCAAGAGCTGGGATTACAGGCATGTGCCACATGAGCTTTTTTGCACACCAAAGTGCACAAGACTGCAGGGACCCATCCGGCACAGGCATGAGTAGGAAGATTGAATCTGAAGATAATAGAAAGGAACAGGGACCACACTAGCTAGAGACCAAGTGCCTTCCAAGAGCTGCTGCAACCCAACTCTCAGTGGTTGTGGAGTTAAAGAAATTTGGGAGTAAAATGGCTAGTCTGATTTCTTTTCCTTTAATGAATAGGTAGAAATGTGAAAACCCCACATTCTTTTAAATATTCTTTCAAACATTGATGTTTTCTTCCATCCAAGTCTTCCATGAATCAAACCAAACCTGCATCTGAGCTATTTCCAGTCCAAGGGCTGTTAATTTACTACAGTGACTTCAAGAGCTATGTTGATTTGAAAGAAGGGAATATGGTGTAAAATAACTTTCTAAGCAGAACTAGCCTCCCAAATGTGTGCCCACTTGATTCTCAATTCTAAAATTAAGTGAAACCCACTGAACTTAAATCAACATATTACCCATACATCACTCAGAGTTCAAAGCAAAATCTGGCTCTTTCTGCAGGGACTAAGGACTTCTTACCATAAATCTTGCATCCAAAAGTTAGGGAGAGGGCTGGCCAAATAGCTTAAAGCAGGCACAGAGCCCAGGGGTTCAATCCCTGGGCGTGCCATGCTGGCCCCACCCCCAGGGTGCACTGAAATGCCAATTGAGACTGGGCATGGTGGCGCATGCCTGTAATCCCAGCTCTTGGGAGGCTGTAAACAGGCAGATCACTACAAGTCCAGTCTAGTAGTGAGACTGTGAACACCTCGTAAACCCTTGCCTAAAAATACAAATAAATAAATATTAAAAAAAAAAAAAGTAAAAGAGAGGTACTGAAGAAATAGGCTCCCAGTTTTCATTTCAGAGAATGCTCAGTGCCATGATGAGGTTTGGATTTCAGTTGTCCTCCAAGGGCCCTTTGTTAAGGGCTTTGTTCCCAGCTGGGTGTGATCAGAAGACAGCAGAATCCTTAGGAGGTGGGAGCTTCTGGGAGGTCTTACAGTGACTGGAGTTGCCTGTAGGGGATTGGCCTGCCCCTTCCTCCTCTTTCTAACATCCCTGCCACAGCTGCATGATCCACTCATTCCGAGGTGCTTCTTGCCACTTGCATAGGACAACAGGGTCAGTGTGGACAAAGATGTTAAAACTCCCAGCACCAGCAGATCCAGGTAGCAGCTGAAAATACATTCCTTAGGCTGAAGCTAAGTGAACTTTTACAATGAACATGGGGGAGGGACATTCGTTTTTAGAGTACACCTGTGCTGGCTGTCAATAAACAAGGCAAGGTTAAGAAATTTTTGGAAAGCTAGCCGCCCATCACTTTTGAGGTCTAGCTTCTTCATCATGCAGTCCAGAACACCATGAAGCCACTTCTGCTGGGAGTAATAACATTAGACTTTTTTTTTTTTTTTTTAACATAAAAGAGAAGCAAGAGAAGGTTGGAAGGTTGTGTTATTTCTATCTTTGGGCTATCTGTAGTCCAAAAGGATGTCTAGAGGGGCAGGTAACTAGGGTTCTGAGGTTCAAGTCAAGGTTTTGCTGCTTTCGGGAAGGTGGAGCGGTTTTGTTGGCCTTTCCTGCAATTGCTGTCTGATTGACTTATCTCTCCTCCCTCCTTCCTCACACCTGTTCTTAGTCCCTTGTTCTCAAATTTAAGACATCTCTTTTTCTGATCATTAGCATAGTTTTTGTCTGATTACTTCTGTTTAGGTAATGAAGAACGAAAGGGGATCATTGTAGAAATAGAACCTATAAACTTTTAATTTATGTAATTTTAAGGCTATTTTCCCCTATAAATTGCTTGACTGTGTATATGTGTTGGTGTTGGGAAGGTGGGCGGGAAACCTAGGCATGGCAGTTCATGTCTGTTGTAATCTCAGGTACAAGAGAGGTTGAGACAAGAGGATGCCAAGTCTGACGCAATTAGCAAGATCTTGTCTCAGGGTAATAATGTCATGGTGATAATGACAATAATGGTGTTGAGGGAGAAGGCAGCAGCAGTGGTGGCTGGGGATGTAGCTCAGTAGTAGAGCATTTTTCTAGCATGTGGGAAGCCCTGGATTCCATCCCCAGCACTACGAACAAAAAACAAAGTTGCTATTAGGAAAAATTTTTTATAAATGTTTCAGTGTTTTAAGTGTTAATTCTTAAGTAGTGGAAGTCCATTGGTTCTTTTCTCCTAACTGGTTTTTGAAAAGTAGTGAGCAAGCAGAGCAAAGAGAAGCAAAACAACGGGGAGGAAAGTACAAGCAAGCCTGAGGCCCTGCTTTGAGTGCCATGTGCTCACTGGTACTGTCAGCAATGGGTGGAGACACCCTAGCCTTTGTGGAGACTCTGGGTTTCTCAAGCCCAAAGCCCAGCGCAGGCTCTTTGAATACGGAAGTGAGTGGTGAGCACATTTGGCTGTTATTCCTAGAATGACTTCTTGCTTGCATGTTTCCAATCTGCTTGTAAGTTGACTCCTGTCAGTAAATATTAAATATTTAAAAGAAGCCCTCTTCAAGTGTATGACTTGTAGATACAAAAACACTGGGATTGGTCACAGCATCCATTTGTAAATATTTTGATCATTATAGTATCCTGGTCATGAGCTCAAACTTTTTAACTAGCTCAGTTTGTAAAGCCAATTTAAGAATACCTTACTTTGCTTTCATGCCTGAATTTTAAAGAGAGCTACTCTTTGAATTTAGAGAAATCTATGGTAGCAGATCAGCTTTTTCTAACCTTCCCTGCCTCACTTCTTTTATCTCTCTTCCCTGCCTACCTTTTCTTCCTCCTCCCTCCTAGTCCCTTCCAATTGTTAGCATTCTACTGAGGATATTTGTTAGGTCTTCGATTCCCTCACCCTTCCTAAAACGTGATTGTTTTTATTCTCTCCCTTTTTCTTAACTGTACATATTTCTATTTTTTCCAAGGGCCTTCAGAAGAACTCTTGATCTTTTTAAAATTATAAACTGAACTCCATACTCAATGATCAGGAAGTGACACATTGGTGAACAATTCCAACAGGAAATGATCCTGGCGCTTTCTTAGGTAACAGGAAATGACATAGCTGAAGAAGCATTCCCAAGCAGGGGGCAGATAATCAGGGATGGGGAAAGAAGAGGAGTGTGGTTATCATGATCGGCTTCTTACACTCAGCATGATGTCTCCCAGGTTCGTCCATGTTGCAGAATGCATCTGTATTTTGTCGGGTTTTAGAGTTGAATCTTATTCCAGTGTGCATCTGCCCTGTATCTTTTCATTTCGTTAAGAGATATTTGTGTTATTTCTATCTTTGGGCTGTCATGAATGATGCTGCTTTGAACACTTGTGTTCAGGGTTTTGTGTGAAGTTTCTGGTTTTCTTGGGTACTTACCTGAATCCTTTGGTGACTGTGTGACAGTGGGAGACTGTCACACTTGTTTTCCACAATAGCAGCAGCACTGCTTTACATCCTGTTCCCAGCATAGCAATATTCAGATTCTTCATCCTTCAGCAAGGACTTGTCCTTGCCACTTGTTACGTTATCATAACCCTTTCAGTGGTACAAGAAGGTACCTCACAGTGGCTTTGCTGTGCTTTTTCATGGTGACCCTAGGTACTCACTGTCTTCTCAAGCCATTCTTCTTCCTTTTTGGAGAATGTCTATTCTTTTTAAATTGGGTTCTTTGTTGCTTTATTGTGAGAGTCCTTTAAATATTCTGGATACCAACTCTTTCATAACTTATGATTTGTAACTATCTTTCCCTATTCTGTGGTTTGTCTTTTTGCTTTCTTGCACTATTCCCCAGTACTGGATATTGAATCCAGGACCTTCACACTTCCTCTCTAGGCCTGCCTCCTTAGACCCCAGCACTGCAGGTCCAGGAGCAGACCTTCACAGTATGGACTCTTAGAGGGTCAGGTAGGATCCAAACAATGGGAGTCACGGTGCATAAGCCCTTTTATATGTTACAGTGTTGTTTCACTAGTATTCTGTTAACTTTTTAATGTCCATGTGAATAAAGGGATATTGGTCTGTATGCTGTCTTTACTTAGTTTGGTATCAGCACATATCTACCTCACAGGATTAGTTGAGAATTATTTTATTCTTTGTTTTTTTTTTTCTTCAGAGAATTTTTGAAAGGTTGCTGTTAATTGTTCTTTAAATGTCTGGTAGAATTCATCACCCAAGCCATTTGATTCTGGGCTTTTCTTCATGAGAAATTTGTTTTTCTTTTAATACTAGGGATAGAAACCAAGGCCTTTACTATATCCCCTATTTTTTTCTTTTTCTTTCCTTTTCCTTCTTTCCTTCCTTCCTTCCTTCCTTTTATTGAGACAAGATCTTGCGTTTTTAAACTGCTAGGTTGTTCAGCTTGGGCTCATACTTGAATCCTCTTGCCTTGGCCTCCTAAAGTCCTGGGATTACAGGCATATGCCACCACACCAAGATTCATCCTATTTTAATTTGTCTGACAATTTCATTCCATTCCCTCCCTCATCCAAGCATCTTTGTATTATACACCCAGCCTTCTTTAATTTTTGAGACTGGGTCTCAGTAATTACTGGACTGGAACCTTTTTCTGCTCTTTTCATCCTTTTCTACTTTTGTCTTCGTAGTTTTCCTCTTCAATGTAGCTTTGGGTTTGGACTGTTGCTTCTCTGGGACCTTGAGGTACATTGTTAGGTTATAGATTTGGTCATTCACCACTATAAACTCTCTCTTAGGACTGCTTTCATTTGATCCCATAAGTTCTGCTATGTTATACTGGTATTTTTAGTTAAATCTGTTTGTTGAAAGGTTTTGTTCAACTCTGATGTTTCTTTGTTGAATTTTTCTTTTGTCTATTTGTTTTTAAGCTGACCAAGTTGTCTCCTCTGTCATCCTTTCAAATTTGGCTATGAGCTTTCTGTTTTCCTGTCCTCTGATGCCCCAGGATCAGCTTTGGGGGTGTCAGGAGTTTTGGGAGATGTTTTGTTGTCTTATGTTCTCATGTTTCTATATTTTTGTTTGTTATTATCCTGAGGTTGTGGACTGATTACAATGGAAGGCTTTGGTCCTGGTATGAAGTCCCCTTTAGATATAATGTCTGTGCTTTCTTTATGCCCTGCTGTCATGGCTGTTGGCTTTTACCTCTATCCCAGCATACAGACACCTCCATTTATTTGAGGAAGGGGCTGCGGTTTATTTGGTCTAGTTCCCACTTCTCTGAGACATTAACATTTATTGTTAAATGACACAAAAGTAATCAAGATATTGGTACCCAGAGAAAACCAATTGATATCAACAACTGTCCCAACAGTCATAAAATCAGCAGCAATAATGCTGTCAAAAATAAACCAGGTATTGACATAACTATGACCAATAATCTACCATTCTTTCTTTCGTTTTTGGTACCAGAGATTAAACTCAGTACCTCATGCTTGCCAATCAGGCAGTTATGCTGCTGAGCTATCTTCCCAGCCTAATCTACCATTGTTACTGATACAAAAGAAATCTAAAGTTGACCCCCGAAATTCACAGGGATGAATTGCCAATCAGCAATATGGGGAACTGAATAATGTTATCAGATCGGCCACTTGCAAACCTCCTGCCAAAAATACAATTGTGAGGGATATTGAAGGTTTCTGTAATTATTAGTTAGGTTCTAAGGAAAAAATCCACAAATGACTAAGCCCATGAACTCTGAACCATGACTTAGTGTGGGTAAAGTGTATATAGTATAATCACTAAGGCAAACCAGATATTGACTTACAGCAAACATCTACTAAATAGAACAATTTCATCTCCATTAACAATGGAACAATATTCAATAGTAATAGGATAGATTTAACAGTCTAGAGATTGAAACCAGAGCGCATGGGGATCCAGGAAATGAAAGAAGTAAACTTTGAAAAATTAATCAATGCAAGATGAGAAGGAAGAGAGAACAGTGAGATGGGGATCTTATTGATGAATAAAAAGAAAGCAGTAATGTAACAACCAACCACAGGAAAAAAAATAAGAAAAAAGAAAAGTGACAAAATACAGGAATTAAAAGAAAAATAATAGGTAAAAGAGTAAAGAATAGAGAGAAAAGGGAGGGGAAAACTCCCTTTATTAACCCCCCCCCAAAAAAAACTGATGAAGGAAAAAGATAAATAATACAAAATTTAAAAAAAATTTAGAAGACAAAATTATTTTGTCAGTGTTTTTGAGTGAATGGTTTCTTTTCAAGATTTGCAGTCTTGGAATTCAGCAAGTCATCATTTTCTCTGCTTAGTTTTAGGGCCTCTGTGTTTGTGAGGTTTCTTCCCTATACCTGAGGCTCCTGTATGATTACCCTACACTGTCCAAACTGAGGCACATCTTTCATCATTTTGGCTAATGGGAAAAGCAGTCATGTATCTGGTCTCTGCTAGATGTAGGGTACTGGGTGAGAGTTTGAGCAGGCTGTTGCATTTAATGGCAATGCTTACTGGGCCCGGATTCTCACTGGAGGGCAGGACCTGTGTCTTCCCTGGCCTGAGGTTAAATGTCTCAGTGGCTAACCAGCACCTTCCTTGTGATGCTTTGCCATGGCTCAGTCTCACCTATTCACTTTGAGAGTGCAACACTAGCATCCCTGAAGCTACTGCCCAGATCTATAATTTCTTCCTGGGTCTGCTGGCCACCTAGGCTCATTCTCTCTCTTTCTCTCTCTCTGGATGTTGACCTCATCCAGGATCAGTTTGGTTGGTTAGTCCGTGTCTCTATTGCCCATGTTAGGGGAAAACAAAATGTAAAGCTGGCTTGGAATTGATGGATAGTCAGGGCTGTGTGGCTTACTGGCGGCTTCTTATGGTACATGTCCTTGGCCGTTGGCCTGAGTCAGTGGTTGGTTGGTTAGTCTGTTGGCTGGTTGGTCGGTGACTCAGCTGCCCTTTATAAGAAGCAAAATGGAGATCTGGTTTGGAGTTGGTGGGTGGCCATAGCTGGGGGAAAGTTAAGTTGAGTGCTTTCGTTTGTCTAATAATTTTTGTTACTGTCCATAGCTAATGTCTTTATTAGTTATGGGTCTGTTCAGCTTTTCTATGTAATTTACACTTGATAGGTTTTATATTCCTAGGAATTTGTCTATCATATTTATTTCAAATTCCCTTCATGCTGTTATACTAGAGGATAATTGGTTTTTGTATATTAACTATGTATTTTAAAACTTTGGTATAACCATTTTTTAATCCTAGCAGCTTGTTGATTCAGATTTTTCTTCTTATTCATCTTTAAAGACAGTTTTATTTCTTCTGTCTCAGTTAGTATACCTGTATATTCCTTTGTCTTATTTCATTACCTAGGTGACTTCCGATACAGTATTGAAAAGGAATTGTAAAATGGAACTTCCTTACCTGTTCATGATCTTAGTGGGGAAAATTCTTTTTTATCATTAAGTACAAAGTAAACTGTAGACTTTTTTTTTTTTTTTTTTTTTTGCAGATATTCTTTATTAAGTGGAGGAAGTTCCTATTTCTAGTTTGCTAGTTTTTTTTTCATAAATATGTATTCAGTTTGATTTTGATTTTTATCTTAATTATTTCAATACTGTTATTGGGTGCATACACTTTAAGAATTATGTCTTGGCTGGGGAGATAGCTCAGTGGCCTAAGTGCTGCCTGGCAGGCACAAAGACCCAGATTTGATCCCCAGTACTTTATGCCATCCTGGCATTGTGCCATGCTGGCCCCTGAATTGGGTGTGGTGGTACACCCTGTAATCCCAGCACTGGAGAAACTGAGATAGGAATATCACTACAAATCTGAACTACATAATGAGACACTATACCAAATAAATATTAAAAATTGTTTAAAAATAAAGAAGGGGCCTGCCAGATACCTCAGTGGACTAAAGCACTTGCTTAGGCAGAGTACAGCAGCAGGAGTTCAATCCCCGGCCTACCATCCCGGCCCCATCCCTGGGGTTCCCTGAGACAGTGATTGAGACTGGTCCTGGTGGCTTGTGCCTGTAATCCCAGCGCTTGGGAGACTGAAAATAGGAGGATCACTACAAGTCTGATCTACATACTGAGATCCTGTCCTAAATGCATTTTTTTTTTTTTTTTTTTTTTTTTTTTTTTTTTCGTCTTTTTGAGACAGGGTCTCACTATGCAGTTCAGGCTGGCCTTAAGCTCACTTTGTAGCTCAGGCTGGTCTCGAACCCACAACAATCCTCCTGCCTCAGCCTCCCGAGTGCTGGGATTACAGGCATGCGCCACCATGCCCGGCTCCCTAAATGCATTTAAAAAATAAATAATTATGTCTTTTTGGAGAATTGACCTATTTATTATTATATGGTGCCCTGAAATTAATATAGATAATCTCAATTTTGTTGTATTTATCTCCCTCCTTCCTTCTCCCCACCCCCAACTTCTATACACACTTCTATTATTTATTTATTTATTTATTTATGTATTTCTCCTCAGTACTGGATATTGAACCCAGGATCTTTGCATTAAACTGCACCCTCAGCTTTCAGTTCACCCTGTCCCACCCCACCCACCCCACCCTACCCTGCCCTACTCCTCCTCCAGGGGCTAATCTATTGAGACAGGGTCTTGTTATACAGCTCACATTGCCTCAGCTTTCCATGTGCCACCATGCCTGGTATCCTCACCCTTGAACTTTTCTTTCTTTCTTTCTTTCTTTTTTTGACACAGGGTCTTTCTATGTCACTAAATTGACTGGACTTCAACTTAAAACCCTGCCTCAGCCTCAAAAGGTGCTAGGATTATTGCAAAAGGCACCACACCTGGCTTGTCTTTGTGTTTAGGGAAGCTTTGTGGACAAAAATGATTGGGGTCTTACATCTTGATCCATTCTGACATCTGATTTGTTTGTTGACAGTGCGGGAGATTGAACCCAATGTCATGTGTCATGTGTTTGCAGCCTGTGCTTTGCCACTGAGCTACACCAGAGTCCAATCTCTGTGTTTTAATTGCTGTACTTAGACCATGGATGTGCAGAGTGATAATTAGGGACAGTCTTCCTCAGCATCCATGCAGGATTCAGTCTTAGATCCCCTGTACCAAGTCCCTTGTGTAAAGTGGCATAGTAGCCACATGGAACCTGTGTGCTGTTCTCATGTTTTATATTAACTCTGGGTGACTGTGCTACCTAATGCAGTACCAGCACTATGGAAATAGCATTATCTTATTCCTTGGAATGGTTTTCAGCAGCAGCCCGGACCCCAGAGGTAGAGCCTCCAGTTTCCACTCCCTCACCACTTCCTGTCTCATTGTTTGCTTCTCTTTTTGTCTTCTGCTCTTTTTCTACATCCGTGGTTTGAATTGTACATTTTATAAGATACTGTTTTTTTCTTAATATATTAGTTGTATTTCTAGAGTTTATAATATGCACTTGGAACACTGCAGAGTGCCTCATAGCAAAAGGTCCCGCGTCCTCCCCTGGGCTGCTTACTCACTTGGAGAGCAGCATAAATACATATGGTTGTGAGCAACCACGTGCACATGCACACTCACACATATAGTTGCTGTTTTTCCAAACAGATTGTTATCTGTTAAACAAATAAGAAAAGTTTTAATTTTATTTTCATGAATTCTTTATTTGATGTTCTTTCTTTATGTGAATCTGAATTTTTTGTGCTACATTATTTTCCTTCTTGATAAAGAACTATTTCTAGTATTTCTTTCAAGGCTGCCCTACTTGTAGCAGATTCCCTCATTTTGTATTTTCTGATGAAGTATTTTTCTTTCAATTTGAAGTATAATTTCTTAGAGTACAGAGTTCTTCTTAGGCTGCTGGGAATTTTTCCCACAACACTTAAAATATTTTTTTCTCCATCCTTTTCTTGCTCAGCTTCTAAGAAGTCAGATATAACTCTTAACTTTACTTTTGCCCAGAAGTTTGAGACCAGCATGGGCCACACAGTGAGACCCTGCCTCAAGAGCAAATAAAACAAGTACTTTGAATTCCTTCTGTTTCTCATAAACTGAAAATCACTACATGGTTGGTCAGGAGACTCTGGATCGTAGGAAAGACATTTTCCAGAGAGTTGCCTCAAGTTGTAGGGCTACACAGGCTCATGACTGCACCACTGCAGGGACTATGGCTGGTTAACATGGTAAAGAATAAGCAGTTGGCAAGAAGTCTGCAAGAGAGGTGTCCTCTCAGCCTCACATAAGCTAGGGAAGCAATCTACGCCAAGCTCTTTCACAGTCCCATGGAAGAGATTCTGCCATCTTTAGCTGTCACCTGTGTTTGTGTATGTCATGAATTAAGAAAATCTATCCCTATGAAACAGATAAGGAAAACCATGGCCAGGAAAGGATCTTTATACCAATCATGAGTATTGCTTCTTTACTTAGCAAACTCTACCAGTACTTTTAGAACACAGATAACCTTCCACAGCACACAATATGTGGTCAGGACTGTGCATTATTTAAGAAAGAGGTATGGAATATTGGTAGACTGACAAGATTGTTGTTCAGATTCTTTGACCTGAATCTTGTCTTTTTTTTTTTTCTTTTAGGTAGTTTAAACACATTTTCCCTTTAAGAAGATTAAACTGTTTATTGATGGGAGTAAGGATTCCCATACCTTTTATAAGCTGCTTATTCTCGTAACACAGATTAATTTCACTGCACAAAAAGAGAATACAGGAAAAGCCTTGCATGGTTAAATATGCCCCTTAAGGATTAAGTTTTTCCACATTGTTTTCAGCTAGCACTATTCAGAAAGCTTCAGTGTTAAACTTTCTGTGCATTCTGATTACAGGGGAAGGAAGCTCTTTTCTTCATGCTACCCTCTGTTAGATTTTCCACTGTCAGATTTGTGGTACTACAAAATTATAGCATAGGTAAACATGGGCTTCAGAGCTGAAGTTTAAGATCCAACAAAGTATCATGTTGGGAATCACTCCAGTTTTTGGTCATTTTTTTACTTGTTTGTGTTTTCCTTTTATCGCACTGGCCTCCAGAGTAGCTATTTACCAATTCAGAGATATATTCAGAAATAAGTGAACATTAAGTATAAGTATTTACCATTTCAAAAACAGCATTTAATTTTCATGCCTATTCTTCCTGAGATAACATTCTGATTTATAAGGACTATTGTTATTACTGAGGGATTATTTATCAAATGCCTTTTATCCAGGCACTGGACTGTCAGATTAATTTCCTTGGCTGATTAGCCTAAGACTTGGCCTTGCTCAGCCTCTGCCCCAGTAGCTCTACCAGGCGCCTGCCTCCACTCCCACCAGTCTGCAGGTCACCTATCTTCCTGCCTGGGCCCCTTCTCAGACCCTGCATTAGTGCTGGCTGCTCTCAGTTTCTCTGACCTTGCCTCTGTTACCTTAGCCTGCCCCATGCCCAGGCCTAAGCTGAGTTGGGTTTTAAGCACGGTTCTCCAGCACTTGTGTGCTGCACAGGGGCTCAGCTTGCTCAGCACTGTTTCTGTGCTTCTGCTCAGCCTCTTTCCTCACCCCTTACCACTTTCATCATGGTGCTAGCCATCTCATTCCACCCACAGTCTGTACCTTCTTTTGGTGGCTTCAGATACCACTGAACTCCTCTGTCCCCCACATCCTACTCCTCCAGCTTTTCACCAGCAGGGTTGCTCACCAGTGGGTTATCTGCGCACTGTCTGTCCCTTGGAGAGAGTGGCCCTCACTTTCTAGCCTCCTCAATCAGGGGCTTAGGAATCTTCCTCTGCCTCTTCTTTAAATTTAGTCAATTAAGATCTTAATGTTATTTAAATAAAGTAATGCATTACCTGATTTTTAAAAATTCAATTAATGGAGGTTAAGTATCCCTTATCTAACGTGCTGAAGACCAGATGTTTGAGAATATTTGCATCTACATAATGAGAAACTTGTGGATAGAACCCAAGTCTAAATGCAAAATTCATTTCTATTTTATGAACATCTTATATATATAACATGAATATAATTTTTTCCAATACTTTACAACAGTGTTCATCACATGGAAGTCAGGTACAGAATTTAGGTCAGATGGGAGTTGTCCTCTGTATAGTCATATGTGCACTTAAATTTTCAGATTTTGTAGAATCACATTGTAGATGTTCACGTTGGGTGTACTGACTTACAGAACAAGAGTGTATAGTGACATGTTTGTGTATTCTTCCAGAGATGTTAGATGTATGAATAAGCATATATGTATGCAAACTACACCTTCATTTCTTCCATCTATATCATTTTTAAATACACATACTACACACACAATCCTGGATACTGTTTTTTTGTTTTGTTTTGTTTTTTTGTTTTGTTTTGTTTTGTTTTTGCAGAACTGGGGATTGAACTCAGACCCTTGCGCTTGCCAGGGAAGTGCTTATTCCACTGAGCCATCTCCCCAGCACCCAAGATATTGTTTTTTGATGTAGAATTGTATCTTAGAAGTAAATTTATATCAGAATTATAGCACTGCCTCATTCTTTCCATATTATAATCAATAGAATTGATTACAGATATCCCATTACATTAGTAGTTTTCCTGTTGGTGAACAATTGCAGTACCTGACACCCACAACTTAAAGGAAGAGAGGATTAATTTGGCTCACAGTTTCAGAGGATTCATTCCATAGTCAGCTAACGCCAAGGTAGAAACATCATGGAGGAAAGGTTTGGTGAAGCAAAAGTGTTTAGTTCATGATGACCAGGTAGGAGAAGAGGGAATCAATGCCAGAGAGAAAGGGACAAGGGACCAGGGTTAGATGCCAAGGTCACCCCTCCAAGTGCTATCTGCCAGACACATAGAAGTATCAACCAGTCATCTGGGTTGATCCCCTATCACTCAGGTTGTCACTTTACCCTAACCAGACATCCTATCTCTTGTCAATTCATACTCAAGCATATCTCCTTGAAATATACTTAATCTCCAAATAAACTCAATAGCAAGTTCATAATTCTACCTAACATGGTACAACTGTTCTGTGTAACTGAAAATGCAATAATTCCTTCTCCTGAAGTCTCAACAGTTTCAGCATATTCAGAAGTCCAGGACAGAGTCTCCCCTGAGACTTAAAGCAAACTTTTAGCTGTAGATCCTTGTAAAATTCAAAAATAAGTTATATAATTTCAAGGTGTAGTGTTATAGTCTAAATATTCCTAATCCAAAAGGAAGGAGCACAAGATAGAAAAGAATTGTATCAAAGCAGAACAAACATTGAGCTCTGTCCCTGGCATCTGAAAGACATAGTAATAAAATGAGAGTTCCAAAGGACTTGGGTAGCCTTGATGGCTGCAGTTCATACAGCTTCTCTCTTGGGCTGCCTGTGCTCTTGGGCTGTAGCTTTCCTTAGCAGATTTTCCATGTCCCTGGCTTCCTCAGCTTCAAGGAGTCTTTGGCTTCATTCCCACAGCTTCACACACTGCCCTCTCAAGGGCTCCTTGTCTGGCCTCCCAGACCTTCTTTTGAAGTTTGGTGAAAGCTTCCTTGACCTAATAACTCTTGTGTTCTGATGCTGATAAAACCAACATCATATGGCACCACTAAGGTCAGCAGTCATTGAGAACAATATCCAGGCCTCTTGGGATCAGGGCTGCAGCAGCCTTTTGAGTGCCTGGCTGGATGATCATAGTGAAATGAAGCCTGGGTAACCAATTCTCTAGGCAGCCTTTCCAGAACAGAAATGCCAGAGACTCCTTCACAAATGAATGAACAGCTTATTCTGCATCTTTGAGCCTGCTGTAGGTGACATCTCACCGACTTTTGAGATGCCCTCAAGGCATCTTTCTTTTTGTCCCTGTATAAAGTGCAGTAATTGGTTCCTTTTTCATGGTGCTGATCTCTTGATCTGTGTCTTTTTGGCCCCCAACTTTATACATGGTTCCTTTAGAACTTGTTTGTTTGTTTTGCGATACCAAAGATTGAACTCAGGACCCTGAGCTTGCCAGGCAAGTGCTTATTCTACTGGGCCCCTAGACCTTAAATTTTTAAATTTTTGAATTTTTTCTGCTGTTTTTTTCTCCCCAATTCTTCCTATAAATCTAGCTAGAAGAAGCTAGCAGTACCCATGCCACAGATTGAATATTGATCTATCTTAAAGCTTTTTCTGTCATTCATTAGTCTGCTAATTAGGCAGTTAATTGCCCTTTATTTCAATCTTTCATAAAGTCTCAGGACATTGGTAAAATGTAGACAGATTTTCTGCCAGAGCTTAACATACAATACCTCTAGTCCGACTTCCAATGGAGTCCTTATTCCCAACTGAAATGTCCCAAGTCTGGATTTTACTGCCTGCTTACCTATCAGTGTTCTCATCTTCCAAGTTACAACCAGAATCTGTTATCAGCCTTTGCTTACAGCAATCTGGAGCTTCTAAAACCTGCATCTCCAAAGCTTTCCAAACTCCTCTCACAAGCCAGTTTCAAAGACTTCGAAAATACATAGTCAGGTATAGTCACAGCAATGACCCTTCTTCTCTGGTTACCAGTTTTCCATTATTAGTTCTGCTTTCTTATAATTGGAAGCATACTCAACACCCACAATTTAAAGGAGAAGACATTTAATTTGGCCCGTGGTTTGAAGAGTTCCTGCCATGGTTGGCTGGCTCCAAGGCAGGAACATCATGGCTGAACTAGGAGCAAAGATGACTAGTTTGTGGTAGCCAGGAAGCAGAGCAGAAGAACTGTGTCAAAAGAAGAGTCGAAGGACCAGACGTAGACCTCAAGGCCACACCTCCATTACCTACTAAGACATGATCAGAAGTGTCTTCCTTCAGTCCCTTGGGTGGATTCCCAAGCACAGCCACAATTAACAATTCATAATTAATGAACTACTAAAGAATAATTATTTCTGGTCTCTTTTTTTCTTTTGCAAATAATACTTCAATGAGTATCCTTACAATCAGTCTTTGTACCTAACAGGCACAACTACATCTGTGTAGAAAGTCTTAAAAGTGAAATTGCTGGATAAAAGGGTTCATGCATTTTCATTTTCCACCAGAAGAAATTTTTTTAAATTTCTATTGTCTTGCTGGCTATGGTGCTGCATGCCTGTTATCTGAGCACTCAAGAGGCTGAGGGGGAAAGATTTCCATGAGTTTAAGGCAACCCTGGGCTATATAATGAATTAATTGCTTGCTGGCCTGAATTACATAGTGAGGCCCTATCTCAAAAAAAAAAAAATCTATGCCTTATGTTATTGCCTCTCTCGTTTCTGTTTATATGCAGTTGATTTCTTGGATTTATCTGCTGTCTTTTTTTTTCTTTTTTCTTTTTTTCGCCAGCTCAGCCCATCCTGAGGGCACGGATGATGCTGCATGTGGTGCCAGGAATCAAACTGTGATTCCTGCACCTATCTAAGCTGATGCTTTAGACCACTGAGCTATCTAGCTGGCTCTCCTGCTATCTTTTTAAGATATTCATTCTTTTACCTATTTTTTCTGAGTTCTGGTTTACTGTTTGCTTTCTACAGGTCATAGTTCCTGTAATCATTGATCTCTAAATGTGCCCTTTTTTTTGTTTGTTTGTTTGTTTGCTTCTAAGAACTCTTTAGTTTTTTATTTTTCATTTTTTTAAGACTACTGGCCTTTTACCTTTGCTCTTGTCCTCTTTTATGAAAGACAGCATATATACAGAAAAGTACACAAATTTTAAGTGTTCACCTTGATGAATTCTTAAAATGTGTACCTTATAAGGCTAGTAACAAGATAAAGAAGAAAATAGTATGTTGAACATCCCTAGTGTTCTCTTCTAGTTATGATCTCCCCTGCAGGTCATTGCTATCTTGAATTCTAATGCATAGATTCATTTTGCCTTGTTGTTTTCACCTTTATATAAATGCCATTATGAAACAGATCCTAATCCTTCCTTCTCTTCTGTAACATTGTTGGAAGAATGTAGAGGTACTTTGCAGTACTATGTCACAGTGGTGGGAACCTATGGCATGCATACCACACTGGCAGTTTATCCTTGAAAGCTTTAAAAAGTTTGCTGTCACTGCTATATAGTATTCTGTTGCGTGAATATACAATAATACTTTCGCTCTACTGCTGATGGACACTTAAGTAACCTCTAGTTTGGGGCTATCACAAATAGTGTTACTATAGGTAGGTATGCTGTGCTTGTGGTTATGTCTTCTGGCATGCATACACACACAGTTTGGTTGTGTGTATATCTAAAATTGAAGGACCATCAGGCATATAAATGTTAACGTTCTGAAACGATGGACTCATTTTGTGTTTTCATCAAAGTCCTGGTTTTCTGTTATCCTTCATACAATTTTGGTTTTTAATACATAGTTCTTTTATTCTGTAAAAGCTAACAAAATACACAGAACAAAACTTTCCCTTTTTACAATGAATTTGTCTTTTCATTTTAGACTTTTGGGAAGAGTTAAAACTATACAGTAAGTCCCAAATTTACAAACATTCAAGTGGCAAACTTTCACAGATACGAACAGACCTCATGTTAGGCATTTGTAGATAAAAACCACATCACAGAAGCAGCTTACTTATCTGCCTGACACTGTCACAGTTGTGATAATGTCTGCTCACTGCACAGTGCCGTAGTGCGGGCCCAGGACATTCAGAAGAGAGGGAAAGTAATGGAAAGGACTTCTAAGAAGCACAAAGGAATAACCACAGAAACAGAAGTGTCTCACTTTGTCTCTGGCTTGCAAATGTTCTCCTGGAGTAGAACTTGTTTGTAAGTTGGAAATGTGCTGTATTTCATTATGGTTTTAGTTTTCCATTTAGTTTTTTCCATGATGATATTTGACAATGAGAACATTTTCATTTGTTTTTTGACACTTTGGATATCTTCATTTATGAAGTGCCTATTGACATTTATTTTTCCATTTTAAAAATTACTTTTAAAAAACATTTGGCTAGCTGGTATATCATGTTTGTAACAAAGCCTTTTGTCCCTTCCTTTCCCTTGATTCTTTTTTATTTTGTCTTGGCTCATCCCTCACCTGCTATTTCTTTTCTAACAAGTAAACTTTAAAATCACTAACCTCAACTCTTAGAATTACTAGTGAATTTAAATGGAACTCACTTTATTTGGGAAAAACTAGCATCTGAATTGGAAGATGATATTGTTATATTTCCAGAAAAGAGGAGGAAAAGAAGGGAGAAAGGGGAATAATAAACTCTCCAAGTTTTGTACTTAGCAAGTTGCATTATTATCTATACTTAATTCTACTTTTAATTTCTTTTTGACAAATGCTTATTAGAAATGAAAGTCTTTAGTATGCATTTAAACTCTACAGCCTCCTTTCTAAGAATGCATATATTTTACAGGTACTTGATCAATATGAACAAGAAGGATTTAATTTCCTGGCAAAGGTGTTTAACTCTTCACATTCCTTCTTAGAAGATTTGACTGGCCTTACCTTGCTGCATCAGGAGACCCAGGCTGCTGAGGTAAGAGCACAGAGAGCTCTATCTGAGGGTTGAGGCCAAAAACCTGCTTGGTATTCATTCTTACATAGAAAAAAAAGGAAGCACTTAATGTCAGTGTTTTTCTGAGAGCACAACTCACTAAGTAAGTCTGCTGGTTATTACAGAAGAGAACCTTCTGCATTTGCCGGACACTGGTGTATGTGTAGGTTGCTGTCCTTCCAGTCCCTAGGCTCAGGTGTGCTGTTAAGCTCTTGCCTGGCAAGTACAGGGTCTTGAGTTTAATCCCTGGTACCAAAAAAAAAAAAAACCAGTAAAACTTAGCTTATCATTTTCCCAAATGCTCACCTTCTTTAAAAAGAGGGGATGGTGTGCATGAGGTTGGAGCTGTTTAGATCTGTTGGCTAAATGTGCAGTTCCCCCTCAGACTGGGTAATGAGAGTGAGATCAACATCTCATAATGTGTCACCTTTTCCTTCTTGTCATTGAATGAAGAAGCTGTTGGTTGAGATGTGGCCCTTGGTGGTGTTTCTGCAAACTATCTAAGGAAATCCTTGACCTCTGTGTCCTGTGGGAGAGCCGTTGGTCATTCTTTTCCTCCAGGAACACCCAGAAGGCTGTGCATTTTCAGCCAGTGGTGTGTGGGCTGCCATTGGCAGGGGTAGAGTTGGACTCTAACTCCTTTGGAGTATTGAGCAAAAGCAGGAGGAGAGTGAGACTTTCAGACACACTGAGAAAGCAGGTAATACACCTCTAGCCTAGACTTAGAACTGCAGTCTATTTTTTATGCAGCTTGTTTTGGTGTCATCTGGCATTAAGCAGATGCAGTCTTCAACTAACAGTGCGCAGCTAGAGGCCAGGGAGTCTCTTATCTTCATTTTTATTTTATTTATTTATTTATTCATTCATTCATTCATTTATGTTAAAGAGAAAAAGAACAAAATAGCAATAAGTTTCAAAATAGTTTAGTAGGACAGTTACAATAATTAATACATTGCATATTGTCTTCATGGTAGTTATTCAAAGAACAAGATATACAGCTTTCTCTTAGTTCATTGAGAAGAAAGCTTTGTACTTTCTTAATATTGTTTAAACAAGGTATCATGTCTCCATCTTATCTTCAGTTTTAAGAGATAAAGCCTTCTCTGTAGGCTGAGAGAGAGCAACTGAGATTTCCAGGGTTTCTGTGGTATTTGGGCCTCTGTTTGGTCTTGTGAGCAGTGGGGTACTCACTACCCTGCCTGGTGATGTGGGAGAAGTAATTTGGAGATCTCTTCCACCATGCAGTCATTTGATGAGTGGCTTCGGGGAGTTTTGCCACCCAGCTAGAAATCATCTACATAACCCTGTCCAGTTGGCTAGAAGCACTGCAATTTAAAACTGACCACATTTCTGTCTTTTAAACAGAGAAGTTGCTAGGATAACAGGCAGAATCCTTGATCAAACCTAGTACATCTTGCATTTTGTTTGGTCAAATGTTGATAGCCTTTTTGAAAGTTCTGAAAAGAAAGGGAAATTTAAGAGAGCAATTATGACTGAAGGGATGGTGGGAAAGAAGGGCACAGTTTCACCCACAAGCCTTACGTTTTCCTCCATGAAGTTATATTTATGGTTTCGAAATCATAAGCCACACATCAGGTTTCAGATTAGAGATAGTGAACTGGTTGGCCTATGAGCTAGATAATGGCTTGTGAATGTAATCCCTGGTACTGAAAAAAAAAAAAAAAGAGTAAAGCTTAGCTTATCATTTTCCCAAATGCTCACCTTCTTTAAAAGGAGGGGATGGTATGCATGAGGTTGGAGCTGTTTAGATCCATTGGCTGAATGTACAATTTCCCCTTCAGACTGGTAGTGCTTTTGGCCTGGTCTATTTAAAAATCATAAATTTTACATAAAAATCTTAATTTTTCCTTTTCTAACTTCTTTGAAAGTATTAGATCTAGCAAGTCTAGGCCCACATTCTTTAATAATGATGTCTAGGCCAAGCGTGGTGGCGCATGCCTGTAATCCCAGCACTCGGGAGGCTGAGGCAGGAGGATTGTTGTGAGTTCGAGACCAGCCTGAGCTACAAAGTGAGCTTAAGGCCAGCCTGAACTGCATAGTGAGACCCTGTCTCAAAAAGACAAAAAAAAAAAAAAAAAAAAAAAAAAAA
>PVKA01039268.1:0-19593 GCA_004027165.1 Ctenomys sociabilis
AATAAAAATTAATGGAAAAAAAATGAGAAGAAAGATTTGTACTAATAGTGTTTGGCACATATTTGGAATGAATGCTTGTCTTCTATTACTCTAGCACAGGAACTGCTAAAAAATATATCAAAGCAATGTATTAGAGGATTACTATGGTGAATTTTATGAGATTAAGCTACAGTTAATTTCCTAATGTATTTAAGATTAATAAACGGCCAATTAGAATATGCAAATAAGGGTTTCAGAAGGCTTAAAAAATACATCCTAGCACCTTCCTCATACATCTCATTCATTATTTTCTTATATAATTGGGAAAAACAGATTGATGAGCCAATCTAATTATGTGAAATTTACTTGTGCATGGTATTTTATAATGAAGGATATGTACTAATGTTAATGGAGGAGAGAGTATTTATGACATTCATTATATTTATTAATTGCGAAAATTTAACCAAGTTGGAAAGTACTTTTGCCATACAAGCTACAGGCCACACGAGTACTCTTACTATACACCTGTTGCATAATTGTAGTGTGAGACTGAGCCCATTAGCAATTACAGCAATTACTGGGACATTTCTATTTCCTTCTCCCACACATCAAACCCAAGCTCATCTTTCTGAAATGTTGCTGAGCATTCAGGGACAAGATGAAAACTAATTGTCTTTATATGCAAAGTAGGGAAAGAAACAGTAATCCTCTTTCTTGCATCTTTCCTTCTCCATTTTACAGACAGAGATGCCCATCTCCAGCAAAAACACCACATCAAACTAGCTTGGAATTGGTTTTGTGGCCTGATTATTTTTCATCTATTTTCTTTCTTTTTTTGTAATTTTATTTATTTTTTCTTTTTTTAAGATAATTTTTTGAGAAACAAATAATAATGAGACAGTTTCAAAACAGACTACTGGGACAATTTCAATAATAAACACATTGCATACTGTTGTGTTAGTGGTTATTCACTATACAAGAAGCAGACATGATACACTGTCCACCAACAATATGAGAACAAATCTTTTTATTCATTGAATTAAGATAATGTAGCTGTATATCTATACTGACTGTTTTGAATATACAAATACAAAATGGTCATTCATTTGTATTCTGTTTTTTGTTTAGTTTTGTCAGAGATGGGTATTCCATTATCATTTAAATATTGTAGGTGCATGAATTCAGCAAAATATTCCAATATATCCCAGTAGTCAATAATAGTAGCGAGTTATCCATACAACTGGCAATGTCAGAAGTTGTTGACTTGAGCCTTTTATAGCTCAGCATATTAACATGGCTTTACTTTTTATACCTTGATTTTATACTTTTCTGCTGGATGGTTAAGACCAGGATAAATAAAGACCTATATTACAAGAAATGTAACTTTTGTATCTGATAATGTCAGCCAAGCACCTCAGGATTTATCCCAAAACCGTGTACTGCACTTTGTAGAGCTTTTGTCAGTGTCAGCCATATGGATGAGTCACAGCCATTGTTTGACCAATTTGCTCTCTCTGAAAGCCTGAAAGCATGTTTTCTCTCCATGTGACTCTCCTTAGGCACACTCTACATCACTGATCACATTCCTCTGTGGCCCCATAATCTCCTTGGTCAGAAAATTTGGGACACAACTGAGTTACATGATAGGTTAAAAGTGAGTTACAGTATAGGTTCTCCTATGTCCTGCATCTTCACTGACCTTGAAAGGGTAGGGCCAAAATGTTGGCTATCCTCGTAGCCCTTATTTTTCTCTAACTTTTGGTCTGCAAACTTAGGTCATTAACCTTCCAGAAGAGAAGTTTATTATTGCCCTGCAACATATGCAGTTGGGTTTAACCCAACTATCTGTCTGAATATCATACATCTTAGGTATAACATGGAACAGATATTTTTCATCAAGTATTTATGTGTTAAACTGTAAGTCATTACAGAATATGAAGAAAAAATTTAAAAAATAAAAAATATTTAAAAATATGAGTAAACATGTACATATTTATACACAGAAATTTAGAAAACTAACCATATGCAGCATTGTAGCAGGACAGTCCTGTGACTTTTTTTCTTGTCTCTTGTTTTCATTTATTACCCTTTTTTAAAAAATAAACATTTACTTGAGAGACAGTATGGCAATAATTGATATGTCTTGACAAGCAACATGTATTTAGAAGACCAGAGTGACCGGCATTCCAAGTATGACCCTACTATTACACATGGTCATCTTCAGGGCAGTTGTTTAGTTCACAGGTATCAGCATATATAGTTAGGGTGAGAATCCTACCAATTAACTGCTATTTTCAAAAACCTGCTGAAGTTTCCCGGGACCATTGCCTTACCCATCTTGTGTGTATACATGTATGGCTTGAAAGGTATAACACAATTAAAAGGAAAGCGAGAACTTGAGGATTAGACAACAAAGAGAAGATAAGGAGAAAAGCTAGGAAACACAACAAGGGCAAAGCCATTGATCTATTTTCTTAATAGAGTGAGTATCCTCATGAAGGTACAAGACAAAAAGTGGCTTCAGAACTTTACAGCTAAAAAACTTCTCTAGGGTTCTCACACACACACACACACACACACACACACACACACACACACACATGCTACAGGGAGTCAGAGGCATGCTAATGATCATATTAGTGCATTATATTATTTGCTAACTTTCCAAATTAATAAAAATTAGAATCCTATAGAAAATTAATTCAACCAAATGATCAGACTTTCAAAAGCATTTAAGAATTCTTTTTCATTTAATATATAAAATTTATTGATGCATTCCAACAACATAAATTGGCTTTATATAATTTCCTACTATTCCACATATTTTTCCATCATTCCCATTGTCATGGTTTGTGTATATTTGTCCCCCCAAAGCTTCATGCAGTCATGGAGCAAACTTCTAGTTTGTGATTAACTCATGATCCATTGGGATTATGGGTGTGAGTGCTGCTCGGATTATGGGTGTGAGTACTCCCAGCCTGGGGTGGATAGTCTGAATGCAATTTAAGGGAGACAGAGGTGCTCTCTGCTGCTATCATTGCCACAGTTCCTCCATTTTGCTCTCTTGCTCTTTGCCATCCCTATGAAAGGCTGCTCTCTGCCATGTGCTACTCTGCCTTGGAGCCAACAGAGTACGGATTGAAACCTCCAGTAACTGTGAACTAAATAAAGCTTTCTTTCCTTCATTTTGGGTGTCAGCTACTTTGTCCCAGCAATGAAAAAGAGTAGCTGAGACACTCATAAAGAAAAAAAAAATGTAATCAATTTAATACTGGTTGAAATAGGTAAAAATATGAAGGTAGAGACATGCAAGTTTGAAAAAAGAGAAAGTGTGCTTTGGCAGTACATAATAGTTCTGTACTTGGGCCAGAGAGATGGCTCAGTGACTTAAGTGCCTGTCTGGGAAGCACAACGTCCTGAGTTTCAATCACTGGTACCAAAAAAAAAAAAAAAAAAAATCTGTACTATTTCTTTGAAAACAACCTATAAAAATAATAGCTAATAAAAATCAAAAAAATTGGTTGTACTCCCACATTTAGCACAAAATAAAAATATAGTAACATGCAGCCTAACATATTGGCTTTCAGTTACCTAATTTTCCCTACTCTAATCAATATTTTATTAAATTTATTTTTCCTTCTTTATAAAGCTACAACAACCTTTCCCATTCTATATCTTTTGTCAGTTTTCTCAGAGAAGTATAAATAAAAAATAAAAAACTTGTAAGATATAGAAGATGCTAATTAATAAAGGAGATATATGTACATTAATTTCACAAAGGAAGAAACCCAAATTTGTGTAGACATATTCAAACTTTTTGAATGTTCAGTTAACACAACAGTATTTTTATGAAAGCTTATATTAACCATAAGTTTATTTTTTTTATTTTTGAAGAATACAAAAAATAGTAAAAAAAATAAATAAATAAAAATGATACAGAATTTCACTAAACACAATGATAGAAATTCAATATTTTTTGTTGTACTGAACATTGCTGTCTTCAAACCAGTTGTTCAGATTACAAAATACAAGCATAAAATATTGGTCAAAAATATAAAAAATTAAAAAGGATAAAAGAATTTAAGCATTAACTGCTCATTTCAACCAACCATCAGAAAATAGCAATACAAGGCCAAAGAGATAGCTTATTGGAATAAATGCTTACCTAGCAAGCACAGGGTTCTGTGTTCAATCTCTGGTACTGCCAAAAAAAGAAAGAAAGAAAGAGAAAGAAAGAAAGAAGAAAGAAAGAAAGAAAGAAAGAAAGAAAGAAAGAAAGAAAGAAAGAAAGAAAGAAAGAAAGAAAGAAAGAAAGAAAGAAAGAAAACAGTAGTACAATCATCCAAACTAACCTGTGTATATACATATATATTTATTTTTCCCTTTATTTTTTTTCTTTCTTTTCTCTTTTCCCTCATCCCAATTGGTCCTTCTCTTTGTACAGTTTCTTTCCCTTTCGCAGTATCCATTGTACCTTTATGAGCTTATTCATTCTTTCAAGTTCTTTGTTTACACACTCAGGTCTGATTTGATTCACATATGAGTATGCTCACTATGTGTGCCAATGTTTACAGTGGCATAATTTGTCATAGCTAAATCTTGGAAACAACCCAAATGGCCATCAACTGAAGAGTGGATTAAACAAAATGTGCCATTTTTATAACATGGAGTATTACTCAGCTATAAACAAAGATAAACTTCAGGCTTTTATAGGTAAACAGATGCAAGTGAACACCCTACTCATAAGTGAAAGATTTAACTTATAAGCCAGACACAGCAAGAAATTAATAATAGCTCAGAATAAAATTACTTATAATGACATACTGTACCATACTAAAATTGCTAGCGCCGTTATTCTTGTACTTTGAGATCACTGGTAAGTAAAATAAGGGTTACTGAACACAAGAACTCCGGTGCTGTAACACGGGACTGTCAATCAGAGATGCCTGCCAACTAATGGTCAAGCTCTGCGGGGCACAGACTCTGGATCTGACTCACACCCCGGCGGGATGGAATAGGATGACACAAGATCTCCTCGTGCTACTTAGAACAGCTTTCAATTTAAAACTTGTAAGCTATTTCTGGAATTTCCCAAAGGTTTAACGTGTTTAAACTACTAGCATCATTTCAGTAGAGTAAACCAGGCCCAAATTTTAAAGGCATGAATGAATCAAAATTATATTTGTTTTCATCCTTTGATGGTTTTTCTAGCAGTGGACAATTAAAAAAAAAAAAAAAAAAAAAAAAAAAAAAAAAAAAAAAAAAAAAAAAAAAAAAAAAAAAAAAAAAAAAAAAAAAAAAAAAAAAAAGGACAGAAAGATTGGAAATCCCAGAGAAAAAGTTACAACTATTTTTTTTTAATTCAGTCTGCTACCTTAAAATTCTTTTATTCTAACTGTGAGAAAGGTAGTAACATGATCATCCTACTTTAGCAAGCATCACTTTAGAGAGAACATGACAGATACAGTTCTTCAACAAATTGGCTATTTTCTGAAAAACTAACCAAGTGTGCCATTTTAGAATAAAATGTTACAAGAGTATCTGTCAACTCCTAATGTGTCCTTATCAGCAGGTGTGACATGTGCTGGGGCTGCGCAGTCCTTCCTGTTCACTTAGAGCTTCTCAGGGTTCTTTATCTCCATGTATGGAAAACTGATAGAAACTAATTTCTTCTCTTAAAACTATCTTAACTTTCTTTGTGCTTATTTTTTCATATATGTATTTGGTACAGGGTCTCACTACACACCTCAGACTCACAGTGCTCCTCCTATTTTCAACCTCCCCTGCACTGGGATTACAGGCATGTGACACTACAACCAGACTCTGTTGCCATCTCAGCACGCTCCAGGGGCCGGCTCAGCATGGTGTGTGGGACTGGGGATCGAACCTGGTCCCTGGGCTTGCCAAACTAGGTGTTTAGTCTGCTGAGCTATCTCACTGGCCCCTATTTTAACTTTCATCAGAATATGATCTAATATAAATATTACTTTATATCTCAACTTTCAGATCCCTATTAAAAATCCATCAGTCATAACTAGGAAAGAAGTACAAAGGTTAGCACCTTATGTATAGTTTAAGTGTAAATGAAATACATCCACGTTTTGCAGAAGACACCAACCTTGTCTTATTGGTGGTCTCCAAGAATATTCCAGCGTGACCCCAACACTGCTCACACGAGAATCCTCCTAACATCCAACAGAGAAAAACAAAACAGAACATCCAGAAAAGCAGAAAAAAGACAGTGAGATAAGGAGGGAGCAAGAAGGAAGAGAAGAGTGAAAAAAGGAAGAAAGGGAGGGAAAGGGAAAATGTAATCAATGCAATTTCTAGTGCCACTGTTTCAGAGAGAAAGGAGCAGCACTGTAGTGGCTCCTGCTGTTGCAAGTGGCTTTCCTGCCAGACTATGCAGCCAGCTGCAGGACAGAAAGCTATGGCTCTAACAACTCTCTTTCTTATTTCTGGATCTCACCCCAAGGAAGGACAGAACTGTTTGAAACTATAAATGGGATATTAAAGAGGTTTGCTTTAAATAAAGTCCCAAATTTGAATCTCAACAGAGATTCTCTAGTACTTATGAATGTATTCACCCACTGACACTGGGACTTCAGATATCCTCAAATATCTGCCTACTTACCAGGGTGTGATAATGACAGAAAGCCATCTGTTACCTAAAAACTGGGGGATGGATAAAAAGATGTGGTATTTTTACACAATGCAGTATTACTCAGGGATAAGAAAGACAAGCTAGAGGCATTTATAGGTAAATGGATGCAACTACAGACCATATTTGTAAGTGAAATAAATCATCATATTGACTCTATTTTAAGGACTTGAAATAGTAAAATTTGAAAGGTATACTACATATTTTAAAAGGGAAAGAATCTGTTCAGTGGGAAGGAACAAGGCATAGCTTGGATAATTGTACTGCTCATTTCTGATGGTCTGTTGAAAGGAACAATTAATGCTTAATTTTTGTTCTCTTCTTTTCAATTTCTTAAATTTTTGGACCAATTTTGCATGATTGTATCTGGTAATCTAAACAACTAATTTAAAGACAACGTTACGCAATACAACAATCATAAAGTATGAAACATGCCAAGGTATCTTAAAACTGTCTCATTGATATTTGTACTTCAATAAAACAAAAATAAAAAATAAAATATGCCATTGATTACTTTAGCAAGTTCTGACACTATAACTGTTAGTGTTCCTGAGAGGGCACATGTTCTTCAGGTATTCTCTAAATTATCCATAGATTTGAGAAAAGTACAGTGTTAACTGTAGTGTATTCTATTCTAAGATTTAAGAAATTTACAATGTAAAAATTACACACAAACTAGCAGTGTACTTAATCATTTGATTATTTGTGATATAATACTCCATGAAATTTAGCATCCTTTGTTTTGAAGAAAGGAAAAAAATGTAATTAACTAGAAATGGGAACAAATAGAAGTATTAAGTGAGACTGTTGCTAAATATTTTAGTTGAGACAAGGTAAATTCACTGTAATTTTTTTTTCCTGGTTACCCATCAAGGGATTCTGAGTTTTGGGAATAACTACGTTATTTCTTTTGTTGTAACTTTTAAAAACCCAACTATCAATTGAGTAGGGGACATTTTTGAAATATGATTTAGTTTATATTTGACATATGAGGATCTGAAATATCATTCCATCACATCTTATTTCACATGTCACTGTCATTGCAAAAAATCTATTTCCTCCTGCATAAAACCATAGTGTTGAAAACTATAAAAGCAAACACAGCAGTAAAGAATTTTTCCCTGGGTTTGTTTACTATGGAATCAAACTGTTTGAATACCAAAAATTAGCATCCCTGAGCTTGAGTGCAGAGACTTCTGGGTTTTGTTTTGTTTTTCCTTTTTTACAGCCTATCTCAAGAAAACTGGTTTAAGGAACACCTCTCATACTCTAATATCTTGCTGAAAAATTGCTTTTATACTGCTTGATGATGGCTCTTGCCATGTTTTTATAGTTGAGATGGATTACAAGAAGAACAGAATAAATCTGACTTCCTTCAGAAATATAATTAAAAATTAGAGAATTAGAAATGTGTATTCTTTCTGTGACTTTCTAGTACTCAATATTAATTAAAATATTATTCATGGTTACATCATTGTTTTATTCACTGGACAGTTATTGTTTTCCTTGTGTATTATGTGCTAGATATGTTCTTGGTACATCAGAAAAAGTAGTAAACAAAATACATTAAATACTACTGCTTGATATTTACATATGAAGAAAAAATAGATACAAACACATACATACATAACTCAGTTATATAACATACATTATATGACAGATTGTAATATTGTTATTACAATATAATATAGAGAAAATAAAGCTAGGGAGAAGACTAGTATCTGCAGGATTAGACTTGGAAGGTTAAAATTTTAACAAAACTGAGAAAGATGAAAGAAGGAAGGTGAAAAATAGGTGGATGGATGCATGGATAGACAAACATACAAGATAGCTAATATAGTTATGCTACTAATTTTTATTGATATATTGAAAGGAACAACTAATGTTTGTTTGATCAATCTTGCACAGCTATATCTGGTAAGCTGAGCAACTACTTTCAAGGCAACAATACAGAATATAGTAACCATTGTTAATTTTCTCTTATCTTGTTTTGAAATTCTGTATTGTTTTTATTGTTTCTTGATGTTTTATTTATGACATTGTGGGATTTTTTTCTATATTTTTCTCTTTAAAATAAAAAGATGAGGTCATGCATAATATAATCTATCTGGCTGTAGGCTCTGGAGCTACCACCTACAAAGGCCCTAGTGTTGGGTTATGGTTCGGGAAAATATGTGCACTCAGAGAGCAGTGAACCAAAAGGAGAAGCTGAGCAGCCAGGAAAGGAGGGAAACACTCCTCAATATGATGCACAATACAAGGCTTCAGTGACAGAGGACACCACTGGTGCATTGCATTTAAGGCACTGTGTAAAAAAAATGTGCATGTAAGTTCATGGAAGCTACTACATACAGACAAAGGAAGAGGTGTCAGGAGGAGACCAGGGAGTATTCCAGGAAGAGATGATGGCTTCTGGGCCTGAATGACGTGTACAGGTGGTGAGAATTGGGTAGGCTCTGAATATACTCCAAAGTCTGAACCACGTGGCTATTTGTATGGTTTAGCTATACAGTATGTGAGAAATGATGAGTTGAAGATAACTTCAAGATGCTCAGCTTGAACAACGTGAGAGTTGCCAAGATGTAAAAGACTAGGTAAGAAAAGATGCTTTTGGGGTGGGGATGTCATAAGTTAGTGTTAGGGACAATAAGTTTGAGATTTAAAATAAATATCCAAGTGATAAATTTGAGTTGACAATTGCATACTGGAGTTGAGCTTTCAGAGAAGAGGTCTAGACTAAGGACATATACTGCTGTGTTTGCAGCATAGATTTGGTATTTGAAAAATCACCAAGTGAGTAATGTAGATAGAGAAAGGGAGGTGTTTGAAGATGAGCCCTGAAATACCCAAGACTTATTATAACTTATGAGGAAAAGATAAAACACAAAAGAAAATGAAGAAAGAAAGCCAAGCTGGATGGGAGGGAAACCAGAACAGCTCAGGTTCTCCTGGAAGGAAAACCAATGTTTTGGTTGGAGTAATGTGATCGAACTGTGAGTGTGACGGATTTCTAAATGACAGGAACAGAAAATGGAACAGTGAATACTTTCTTTTTAATCTTTCATTTCTTCATTTATTTGATACAGGGTCTTGCTATATAGCTTGAACTCATAGTGATCCTCCTGTCTCAGCCCCCACCACGGGATTACAGGCATGTGCAGTGTGCCTCAGTTTCTTGAGCCAACACAGCATGTGGTTCTGGGGATCGAACCTGGATCCTCGCATTTGCCAGGCAGGCAATTAAAACACTGAGCTATCGCTCCAGCCCAGTGAAGACTTTCTTAATAGAAAAGCAAGATAAAGGGAAGAGATTTTCAAAAGTATAATTTTTAAAGTTGTGAAAAATAGCACTGCTTTGCTGGAATAAACCAACAGAGTGAAAAGTAAATGATGACATATAAGAAAAAGAAATCCTAGAGATTTGACCTTGGCTGTGCAAAAAGTTATGGTGCATAATGCACACAAGAATGTTTTGCCTCACTTAAACGCAAGGATCCATGACCCACACCAGTAGGGGAGGTCAGTGGGCTCGTTTGCAGGTGACTTGGATACTGTGATGGAGGCTTGGGAATAGGCCTTCTGATTCTTTTATTTTCTTAGCAAAATAAGAAGATGAAATTGGAGATTGTAGGCCCCTCAGAAAGAAAAGCTATGTGGCAGTGAAGAGAGGGGCAGGGAAGAGTGGATAAACCCCATGGGCACAGGGAGATGTGAGAAGGTAGTGAAGATACAGAGGAGTTTGGCAGACTTGGTGACTGTTCTTCAAGTTATTTGGTCAATAGTTTAACTATTGCACAGGAAATCTCCAACTGTGTACCGCCCAGGAGGACAGGGGCAAGGGAGTTGCTTAAGTATAGTCATGCAATTATTAATGATGGGCGAGGAAAGAAGGAAGGGCCTGGGGAGCAACACAGGCAGCCTAAAGGGGCCCCAGACTGAGTACAGTGAGTTCTCAGCCTGGTACAGGAGATGCAGAATGGTGAGCTCTCATCTTGGAATGGAGCAGGTGTAAGCAGACGTCATGATACAACATAGCATGTTGCGTTCTCTACTGATGATTGTCATCCATCTGTTCCATGTGTCATTTTGAAACAGGGCATTTTGATGTTGAGAAATCTGAGTAATTATAAATACTCTATGTGTAATCCATGCTGACAGGTTCCAGGGTTAGGTGAAGGAAGAACTGCAAAAACTTGTAAGAACTGCATTACAACCCCCACCCTGCAAACAACTTCTATATCTTTTTGCCTTTTAATATTTTGTTTCAGATACAGTATTTCAAAATTCTCCTGGGCCAGAGAAATAGCTCAGTAGAATAAGCACCTGCCTGGTAAGTGCAAGGGCCTGAGTTCAATCCCAGAGACTGGGGAAAAAACACTTTCCTTACAACTCGACCTATGAAAATTCCTAGGAAGGCTGTTTTAAACAACAGATATTACTAGAAATAGAAAAAGAGGGGGCTGGTGAAAGAGAAGCCAATAATTAAAGAATGCAATGTCTTTAAGGACATGGAAGCTTAATTTTAGAAGGCAAAACTAAAACCAAAAGTATGGGGAAAAATACCTAAATCTGTAAAACCATGAATGCCTAGCGCAATATGTTTTTAAGCAAAAGAATGCACACTGGCTTCCATTTCCTTCTGGTTCTTCCACACTTGAGCATCACAGCTCACAGAGCCACCCGTCTTGTGAGTGTGGCCATCCAGGGCCCAGCACAGCCTATCAGTTCCCAAGCCATACCTGATCATTTTTGCATGCTTCTTAGACTCTATTTGCCTGGCAGCAGCTTCCCTTTTAGCATTATTTTCCCCCTAAAGATGGAACAGAACAGAGGAGGATAAAAAGGTTACTCTTAAGAGTGAGAGGGCAGAGAGCCTGTGAGCATGACCCGAGGCCTAGGAGACCACAGGAATGATGGTGCTTGGCCCACACTTTGAAAAAAGGGCAAATTAGACAGGGCAGAAGCCTTCCAAAAATTTTGTGAATGGCTCTAGGTTCTGAAGTTGTTTTGCCTCATCATTTGTTGTAGAGAAATGCCTGTACTATCTGTCTTAACAAAAATACTCCCAAGTATATAAATAGTTCAGTCTTTGGAAGTCTGAATGATTTTCCTAAACCACAACCTAGCAAGGAGCCAATCAAAACACAGTTTGAAGTGTTATAAGAAACAATTATTGCCCCAATTTAAAATTTTCCAACACAAACTCGGTAATTCCAAATTTCTGAATCTTATTGAACCTTTCTGGAAAAGACAGAGCTTGAACCAAATATAATGTACTTCCTTAAGTGTGATAGCATGCTCGTTTTTTATTCTTTGAAAGCAGAGTATTCACAACGGCTTTGATCTATCTGGAATCTATTTTAAAGGGAAGCACCCTATTGTTCTTTCTGTCTCTCATGTTTTTCTCTTTACATACTTGTCTGGTTTCTTTCTGCCCCTCTGTAGTGGCCTAGTTTTGGTATCTGTGAGTCATTGTAAATGATCAAAACATTTACAAAAGGAGACTTGGTACTGATCGTCCTATTGTGTGCTGTGGGCAACTACAAAAGAAATTAGAAAACACAGCTTGGGTTCTGGAGGTGTGAAAAATCGGGAGGGAAGAGACAACACCATAGAGAAGGAGGCTAACAGTGAAAATTCTGGGTTCCGAAGATGAACTTCATTAATGGTGGGTTAGACTATGGAAGACAATAAATTTCCTAGAGGGGTGAGGATTTGAATAAGGGAATATTTATAAGAAGAATGAAAACAAAATTTCAAATTAGAGAAAAAGGAGAAAAGCTGGACCCAGCCATGATATTCTGCCATTTAATTATCTCAGCACTATTAAAAAAAATAGAATGACCCCAAACATGTCATTTACTTGCTCTTTTGAGATTCTGTGGCTTTAAGAACCTAAGTTTAGGAGCCAGTGAACACTGAACTTTGTCAGAGATGGGTATTTCATTGCCATTCAAATATTGTAGGTGAAGGGCTGGGGAGATGGCTCAGTAGAATAAGTGCTTGCCTGGCAAGCACAAGGGCCTGAGTTCAATCCCTGGTTCTGCTAAGAATGAGCTCCAACTTAATTAATTAGGTTAGATATACAGCTACTTTCTCTTACTTAAATGAGAAGAAAGATTTGTACTAATAGTGTTTAGACAAGATATCATGTCTGCATCTTGTACTATGAATAACTACTATGAGGACAGCAATATGCAATGTATTCATTATTGTTACTGACCTGTTTTGAAACTGTCTCAATGCTATTTCTTTCTCAATATAATTAATTAAAAACACTGCACTTGTCCCCGGAGCCCATCTCCAGGCTTCCTCCCTGCCCCTTCCCCACTTTCTCCCAAGCATGCTCCTGAAAAGACTCCAGCTTCACCATTTTCCATGACTTAAAGGACAAGTTCTAGGTCCTTTGCGTGGTCCGTGATCTTTGCTGTGGTGGGGCTGTTCCACCAACCTCATCATTCTCTGCTGGCTTTTCCTTTCCTCTAAAATGATTTCCTTCCTTATCTTCAGGCAAATGCTTCCTATTTCAAGATTCAACTGAAGTGCCATCTCTTTATGAAATCTTCTTCAAGTAAAATACACTAATAGTTTAGTACTTACTTAAAACTAAAAAGGTTCCTTTTATTTTATTTGCTAGTACACATAGCTTTATATATAATCTCAAACCTAAACAACTCAAATGTCCACCAACACATGAATGAATGACCCAATTAGGACATATTCATCCAATGTAATACCACTCAAGCATAGAAAGGAGCAAATGATTTTGCAAAGGCCAAAGAATTAAAAACTTAAGCAAAAGAATGAGCTCCAAAAACATGCTATGTAGAAGACACCAAAGAAAGTCTTCTGTGTGGTTTCATTCATCTGAATTTGAGTCACATGGAAACTCTTCCTTGGTGAATTACATTTGTTGCTGTTACAAAATAATTGAGACTAGGTAATCTGTAGAGAAAAGAAATTTCACCTGGCTCTCCATTCTGGAGCTGCAAGATCGTGGTGCTAAGAGCCATCTGACTTCCAGTAAAGACCTCCAGCTGCTTCCACTCAAGGTAGAAAAGCTCGAGAAAAGCAAAATGAGAACTGGATGTGTGCAAAGAATTCCATGCACCGGAGAAACACAGGCTGACTCATGGCATATGATAACAAACTCTCCTGGCAGTGAATTCGGCCTAGAGAGACTGAACCCAGTCTCTCTTTTATTAATTTTTTTAATATTTACTACAAGGTGTACAGGGTCTCATTATACAAATCAGACTCATAGTGATCCTTCCTATTTTTTAAGCCCCTCAAGCCCTGGGGTTACAGGTGCATGCCACCACACCCAGTCTCAGTTGTCATCTCATCATGTCCTGGGGTTGGGGCTGGCATGGCAGGACCAGGGATCAAACCTCCAGCCCTGTCCCTGCTTACAGATGCTTTAATCTACTGAGATATTTAGCCAGCCCTCACTTAGCTTTTCTTTGCTTTCTATCGTTAAGGTTTCACAGTTTGCCTTCTGAAGGTCTTGTAAATATTTTGTTAGATTTATTCCTAGGAATATCATTTTGGGAAATTCTGATATAAATGCATGGTGTTTTTAGTTTTAAATCTCACTTGCTTATTTCTGTCATATAGGGAGTAATTAACTTTTGTTTATATAGCCTTGTATCTTGCAACCTTACTAAGAATTGCTTATTAGTTCCAGGTTTTACCCATTATTTTGTATTTTTTACTTAGACCAGCACGTCACTTAAACACAAAGTTACTTCTTATTTCTTCTTTCCCAATCTTCATGCCATTTTCCTTGTTATAGTCACCAGATCTTTCTATATGATATTGAGAATTATTAGTGAAAGGTGATATCTTTGCTTTGTTCATATCTTACAGAAAACACTTCAAGTTTCTTCATTTTAATAAGAAGCCAACAGTCAATTTTGTTGTGTGTATTATTTACCAAGTGAAGGAAGTTCACTTCTATTGCTGTTTTACTGAGTGATTTTTGTCTTTTAGTCAGGAATGCTTGTTAGATTTTGTGAAATGCTTTTCCTATAACCCTTATTGCAATCATTTTTTTTTCTTCTTTAGCCCATTGATTTTTTTTTTTTTTTTTTTTTTTGGCATCACTTGAGTCTCGATTCTTTAATCAGCCTTGCATACCTAGAATAAATCCCACTTAGTTATACTGTATAATTCTTTTTATGGAGTTAACACAATAATATTATATTGAAAGGGCTGGGGAGATAATTTAGTAGAATAAGTGCTTGCTTGGCAAGCGTAAGGTCCTGCATTCAATCCCTGGTACTGAAATAATAATAATAATAATAATAATAATAATAATAATAATAATAATAATAATAATAATGTTTAGAATTTTGCAACTAAGGAAAGAAGACTTCATCCATAGTTTTCTATTCTTTTAATGTCTTTTCCTAGCTTTGGTATTAATGTAACACTAACCACAGAATGAATTAGGAAATATTCCCTCTTCTACATTAACAAACAGATTCTAGAGAACTGATACCATTTTTCTGTGAATCCCTAATAGAAGTTACAAGGGAACTGATCTGAGCTGCTTCTTTGTGCTTTGGAAGATTATTAGTTATTCATGCAATTTCCTTAATACTACTCAGATTGTTCACTTTCCCTTATGTGAGTTTCAGAAGGTGCAGTTTCCAAGGAAATGATTCATCTCACCAAGTTCATCAAATCTTAGGGTTTATACAGTTGTCTGTGTATATGACTAGCTTGTTCTGCTTTAGTTCTCCTCTGTCTGTCTGTCTCCCATCTTTTTCTCTCCTTCTTTCTTTCTATACCATGCATTGAACCCAGACTCTTCTCAGGGAGCTACATCTCGAGCCATTTTTCTCTCATGCTGAATTGCTCAACCTACTGCTGCCTCAGCTTCCCCGAGTGCTGAGATTACTGTACCTGGCTTGCTATCTTTAATGTTCATAATCATGGCTTTATTTTCATTTCTGATATTAAAAATGGAGATCTTCACTTTCTCGCTTTGGTCATGTTAGCTAGAGTCTTATCAATTTATTGTTCTTTCCAAAGATCCAGCCTTTGGTTCATTGATTATCTCTATTTACTCTATTTGTTTCAATTTTTTTTTTATTTGTGACCCTTGTTCTTTGTTATGTTTTTGTCCTGCATGTTCTTTCCTGCCTTTTTTCTTTTTTTGTCATTTTGAATGAGCATATTATTTTAAAAACATTTCATTTTTATCATTATTATTTTGAGGCAAGATCTTAGTATGTAATGCAGCCTGGCCTTAAACTTGCTTGTGTAGCCTGGGCTGGCCTCAAACTCATGACCGTCCTCCTGCCTCAGCCTCCCAAGTTGTGGGATTACAGGTGTGTGCCTCCACACTGAGCATTGTATATAATTCCATTTTCTCTATTTTCTTAGCATACCAACTACATATCCTCTTTTACATTTTTACTAGTTGCCCTAGTGTTTGCAAAAGACATTTGGAAGTAATCTGAATCCGCTTTTTCAGAGCATGGCAGCATTTGTGTGTGTTACAGCACCTTAGAATAACAAACGCTAATTCCTTCCCACTGTCCTTTGCATCACCGATGCCACTTACATCTTGCTGGATCCATAATCTGGTGTCTTCATGGTGACGGAGAATTGCCACCAATTAATGTGCAGCCTTGGAAGTTTCTGCCTCCTCTTCCTCACGCTCAGAGTGCCCCTCCTCGGGCATGGCTGGTCTAACAGTGAAACACTATCAAAGTTATTTTTCATTTCCATCCCAATGTTTGAAACCCTAGAGTTTCTTTTTGTATCATTTCTTAGGAACTCTCTCTCCACATCATCCGTATGCTCCTACATATTTCCTATCATTCTCTTCAAGCCCTTAAAAATTCTTTGTCTAGCAGTCCAGCACCTTTATCACCTGCTTCTGATATTCATTTGAACTCTTCCAACTGTGTTTTCTACTTTTTATTGTACCTTGTAATTTTTTTTGCTGTTCTTGTTCAGTCTAAAGTCATACTGGGTACAGGAAGCTGCAGTAAATAGGCCTTTAATAATGCAGTGGGGAAGCCAGGGGACAGGAACAGGGTTCTGCCCTCCTATTATTAAGTCTTTGTGAACGTACACCCCTGGGATTGAGCTTCACAACTTTCCTCCTCTTGGTGGGGCTAGAGGGGCTGAGGTCACGTATTTCCCTCTCCCTGGGGAGGTGAGACTTTGAAGCAAGATTAGGACTTGGTATAATAATTTCTCCTGTGAGCAAGTCTTATTAAAATTAGAATGCTCTCATGTATTTTAAATATTTTCTCTCGCCTTGCTGGACACAGTGGGACTACCTTCTTTTTTGTTCCTATGTTCATTTTGTGAACTCAGTAGAACTTCCAGAGGGAAAACTCTCCAATCTGAGTGACCTGGTTCCTGGGACCCTATGCTATCTCCCTTTCATACTTCTCCATACTAAATCTCATGTCATTCATCAAGTCAATTAGCGTCTCCTTACGACAACTCCTAAGCTTTCTGCTCAAGGACTCTGTTCTCCCAAGCCCTGATTCTCTGCACCCGCTTGTCTGCCCTGGATTTTGTCCTGTGATTTGCCCTGAGAATGCATCTCTCTGATGGATATTTTTTTTAATGAGACAAATTAACATTTATTTTAAAAGACTTTTCAAACAACTTCTCCCTGCTTCCTATTTACCAAAACTTCAGTGTTGCTCCATCTATAGTTTCTCACAAACGATGTGATATTTTAGCTCATGTACCTGGCTTATTTCATCATGGAATATTACCCTGTCATAAAGTACGAATTGATAGACAAATGGATGTAGCTTGAGAACATGGTGTTCGCTGATGGACTAAGAAGAGTTTTTCCAATTTTTACCCACCAGGACAGAGTGAGCACTTTCAGGCTCCTTACATGGCAGACTACAAATCAGAAATATATAGTTTAGCATTTAGTAATTGTCTTACTCATAAATAAGCCAGCATGTGTCCTTTAACAGTCATCTCTTGTGACCTAGTTTAGGGGTGGATGATAGGAGGGACCCCCACCTGTTGTCATTTGCCATCTTACATAGCACACTTGCATGTCTCTTATTGATTGATTTTTCTCTAAAATACCACCTGTTATCAGCTTTCTGTTGAAGATCCAGAGACTCATGTATGCATGTGTTTCTTCTGACACATTTCATGGCCCCTGTGCTTCAAATCACTTTTGTTATTTAAGTCTGTGTCTCAGTTACTTTTCTCTCATCACTGGAACAAAATACCTGACACCCAAAATTAAGGAAGGAAAAGTTTATTTAGCTTACAGTTTGTAGAGGTTTCAGTCCATACTTGGCTGGCTCCGAGACAGAGTGATACAGCAGGGCAGCAGTTCATGGTGGCAAAAAGCATCAAGAACAAAAAGGAGAAGCAATAGCAGCAGCAGCACCAGAGGTAGAGAGAAAGCCTCTCTCCCCTTCCCCACACTGCATCCAGGCCGTCTGCCCCAGGGTGGGTGTAGCACTCACACCTATAATCCCAGCATTGGATCATGAATTCTTTACGAGCTTTAGATGCCACCTCATGATCGCATGAGGCTTTGGGGGGACAACTATACACAAACCATAACAGTCCACATAAAACCCAAAGGCAAGTCACTGGCGCAGGCTGCATAGCGTCTGATGCCCTTGCCAGTGTAACTGAAGCAAAGAAAGAAAGAACAGAGAAGAAATCATGGAGAGAAAAGTTGTCCTCAACAACAAGTGAACACTTGAGTGATGGATGGGAAAAGAGCTTTTCAAGCAGGAAACAGAATCCAGGAATTATACAGCAAAAGACTGGCCAGCTGAGCTACAGGAAGAACCTGATCACTTTAACTGAAACTTAAAGAGGAAAAGAAATAGTGTCCTTAATCTTAAAAGCTACAACTTGATTATATATATGGTGGCTAGAACAAGCAATAGGGGTTAAAATGCATGCATCCACCACATTAGAATTTCTTGTTAAACCATAAAATTGTTTGCCTAATAGCTTGGCTACTACAGAAAATTTGGGAAGATTATTTTCTCTTTTCAAAATTGTTGATTGATGTAAAAGTCATATATTACAAAATTAGCCAAATTAAACTGAATCATTCATGATGCTGTAGAACACCCATCACCCTGATCTAGTTGTGCACATTTCTGCTACCCCAGATGGAAGGCCTTATGCTCTCAGAGCTTCCCCTGGCCTCCAGTCTGTAATCTGTTCCTGTGGACTTACTTATCCTGCATCCTTCATATAAATGGAGTCATTCACTGTGTGGCTTTTTGCACGTGCTCCTTTCAGCTCGCACACTTTCCAGATTCACCCACTACTGATCTTCATGACTTCTTAACATCTGACACAAAATAAGAAATTTATTATTCCTTCATTGTTCATGCATTTCCTCTGCTTCTTACTTTGTAAGAAGCCCTGAGAAGCACTGAAATTTTTATCTTACCGTGCTTGTTTAAATCGCCTCATTGTATCAACAAAAAGTGAATATTGCTGGGCATGGAGCACATGCTTGTATACTAGCACTCAGGGAAGCTGAGGCAGAGAAGGTCAATTTAAGCCCACTCTGGGCAATTCTGTGAGTCGGCAAGTCTTTCTCTCAAAAACAATAAAAGTACAATTACAAGAACTAAGTACTAAATACATAAAAATAAAAAGGAAAAGGAAAAAATAAAATAACAAGAACAAACACAAAAACAAGGGCCAGCCAGATAGCTTAGCGGACTAAAGCATCTATTTAGGCAGATGCAGGGATGGGGATTCAATCCCTGGAGTGCCGAGTTGGCCCTGCCCGCAGAGTGTGCTGAGACAGAGGATTGAGACTGGGCGTGGTGGCGTTGCCTGTAATCCCTGTACTTGGAAGGCTGAAAACAGGATCACTATGATTAGTGAGACTCTGTAAACCCCATGCTAAATATATATATATATATATATATATATATATATATACAGGCGCAGGGGCCAGGGGTTCG
>PVKA01039269.1:0-19596 GCA_004027165.1 Ctenomys sociabilis
AAAAAAAAAAAAAAAAAAAAAAAAAAAAAAAAAAAAAAAAAAAAAAAAAAAAAAAAAAAAAAAAAAAAAAAAAAAAAAAAAGACAAAAAAAGGATTTCAGAAAATGGAAAGATATTCCATACTCCTGGATAAGAAGAACCAACATTGTGAAGATGGCCATACTCCCAAAATTTCTGTACAGATTTAATGCAATCCCTATCAAACTGCCACCAGATCTAGAGAAATCATACCTTAAATTTATTTGGAACCACAAATGACCTAGAATAGCAAAGGCAATCTTTGCCAGTAAAGACAAGGCAAGAGACATCACAATTCCTGACTTGAAATTATACTACAAAGCCACTGTAATAAAATCAACATGGTATTTATAACAAAATAGACCTGAAGATCAATGCCATAGATTAGAAGGTACAGAAGCATCTACGAAGACACTCAGCCATCTGATCTTCAACAAAGGGGCCAAACATACTCACTGGAAGAAAGATAGACTCTTTAACAAATGGTGCTGGAATACCTGGCTTTCTGCATGCCAGAAACTAAACCTTGATCCAGCTCTATCACCATGCCCTAAGATAAAGTCAAAGTGGATTAAAGATCTAAACATGAAAACAGAAACACTCAATCTCCTGGAAGAGAAAGTAGGAGGAACTCTTGAAGACATAGGGGTAGGTAAAGAGTTCATGAACAAACATATATTCACACAGAAAACACTTGAATGAATCAACAACTGGATCAACCCTTCTTGAGGAGCTTCTGCATGTCAAAAGAAATTGTCAACAGAGTGAAAAGACAACCCAGAAATTCTGAAAAATTCCTAACTAATAAGCAATCAGACAAAGGTCTGCTGTCTAGAATATATAAAGAACTAAGATATGACAGGGCTCTCAAATTTAAAGACCCAATTCAGAAATGGGCATCTGAGATCAATACACAATTAACAGAGGATGAAATTAAAGAAGTGAATAAATATATGAAAAAATGTTCCACATCACTAGCCATTTGTGAAATGCACATAAAAACAACACTGATATGTCATCTCACTCTAGAAAGAATGGCTAGCATAAGGAAATCAACCAGCAAAAAATGTTGGAGAGGTTATGGGGAAAAGGGAATACTTCTCCACTGCTGGTGGGAAGGTAGACTGGTATAACCATTGTGGAGATCAGTGTGGAGACTCCTGAAAAGAGTAGGACTGGAAATCCCATTCAAGCCGGCTATCCCCCTACTAGGAATTTTCCCAGAGGAACTGAAAACATTATGTCATAGTGATATATGTATGTTTATAGTGGCACAATTTGTGATAGCCAAATCTTGGAAACAACCAAGATGTCCATCACATGAGGAATGGTTGAAAATGGTGTGGTATTTCTCTATAATGGAGTATTAGTCAGCTATTAATAATGATAAGCTTGAAGCATTTATATTGAAGTGGATACCACTTGAACATATACTCATAAGTGAAATAAACCAGACACACATGTAAATATTGTATAGTCTCCCTAGTATAAGAAGTGAAAAGAAGAAATGCAAATAGAAATGTACACAACAACTAAATACAATTGAGTCAGATAAAGCAAAGTGAATGGCATATGCTGCAGGATACCAATCAGCTTTTCTTCTGGCTGGTTAACAACCTAAGTTCACAGATCAAAATTGGAGAAATAGAAGAGCTACAAGGCCACCCAACAGTTTGGCCCTAGCCTTTCAAGTTCAGCGAAGACTCAGGATGTACTGCAACATCATGAAACTCAATTGAGCACCAACCTTTCTGAACAAAGAGATTATGGAGCCACAGAGGAAAGAGATCAAAGTTCTATACTGTGCCTGGGGAGAGTCACATGGAGAGAAAACTTTCTCTCAGGCTCTCACAGAGAGAAAACTGGTCAAGCATTGGCCACGACTCATCCACATGGATGACACACACAAAGGATCTACAAAGTAAGATACAGGATTACAAGATAAACCCTGAGGGAACTTCACTGCCCTCATCAGTAACAGAAACGACATGTTTTGATATATAGGTCTTACTGTATCTCGGTCTTAACCATCCAGCAGAAAAGTATAAAAATGAGGTATACACCACCTCAATAATAAGTTGAGGTGTAAATGGCTATGGTCGACAACTTCTTCAGATAACTCACTATTGTGGAATGCTGGACTGTGTTGGTTTGTGTCGTTGAGTGCAGGCACCTAAATTGGTTGAATGACAATGGAGTGCCCATCTTTGACAGGTGTAGACAAAGGAAGGTGTATAGAAAGGAAGAATCATGATGTGTGTATATGGACAGTACAGTTAGGATAGATATACCATGCTTCTACATAATTCTATAAGAGGCAAGATTTGCACTAATGGTGGTTGGACAGGATATTATGTCAGCTTCTAGTACTACAGACAACCACTAGGAAAATAACAAGGTAGAAAGTATTAACTATTGAATCTTTGATATAATTCAGATATAAAAAATAAGATACATAAACAGCTACACTCTCTTAATTTACTGATAAAAGCCTTTTGCTATAATAATGTCTGTAAATATAATATCATGTATGCACCTTGCATGATACCAAAACATTATGAAAACAGTTTGAAATGTATTAATTTATCAAATCTGTCCTGTTAAGGTGTCTTAAAACTGTCTCATTGATATTCGTACTTCAACAAAATAAAAAATAAAATAATAAGTAAAAACCAACAGATACTTAGTGAGGCCCATGGAATGAATATATCTGAGAAAATGGTAATGAATGAACACAGAAGATCAGAGAAGAAACAGATGTGAAAGTCATAGGGAGGGACAAAAATACATAAAGGTGACCAAGGATTGTGTGGCATAAACATGGCAGTTGAGAATTCAGGCATAAGTCTTGTTTTGATTTCTTCCAGGTTTTGATCACACATATCCTTGAAATGCTTCCTAAGAAATGCTACATGAAGACCACAACTTTATTTTTTTATGTATTTAGCATAGGGTCTCACCACAAAGCTCAGACTCATAGTGATCCTCCTATTTTCTGCCTCCCCTGCACTGGAATGACAGGTGTGGGCCACCACGCCAGTACTTGAACCTACTACTATGGCTATCCCAATGACTTCTTTGTTGTCACTCCTGTTACCCTGGAAGTTGGCCCTCTCCTTTATTCTTTAGTCACAGAACTATGTACATAGGCATAAGCATATGTACTTCATGTCAAGATGCTTTCATTCCTGTTGTTATCCCATTATTTAATATTCATAGAATCATCTCCTCATGTTCAGCTTTAACTCTTATTTTCTCCATTTGCAGAAACTTTGTCAATTGGCTTCTACAAAAGATCATGATTTCACTGATCAGATAAAACTTATCCCGTCCACACTTTCAATAATCAATACTCTACAAAATATTTGCTTCTACTAACGATATTCTACTTGAATATAAGGTGAAAAGAGCAAGGACTTTTGTTTAGAGTATAATCTTGCTATATAACCCAGTAAGTTATATATGTACAAATGAGTCGTTATAGTCTCCTATACTGTATGGTGGTAGTGAATTCACTGTGTACCAGCTCTGCCCCTGGCCATACTTGATTTCCTGTTTCTTGCTTTACTATGAAAAAAAAGTACTTTAACGCACAAACATTTTGAAAACTTACCAAATCTGTAAAGAAACATTGCAGGATATATGACCATTTTATCTGTGATCTCCAGTGAAGTTATGAAAGCAGAAATTTTGGAAAACTTTGTAAGCACTAAAATATCAAGAGAAGAGAGCGTTATCTGTCCATATCTTTCTGCCACTTATGAAATTATCACACAAATATTTCCGTTTGAGTCTGTCTGGCTGTAGATTTCCTGAAAGCAGCTGTTCAGCCAGATGGGGAACCTCACAGATCAATTCTGAGGAATGGTAAGTGGGACCCTGTGCTGCTTTTGTTACAGTTCTGGTTTCATCTTCCAGGATATTAAAAGAGTTGAGTCATTATATCCTCCATATCTGCTCTCAGCCCCACATCTGTTATTCATCAGTCAAAATTGCTCCCCTTGAAGTTGCAGTCTCAGAATGGCCTCCAAAGAAGAAATGTATTCATTCATTTATTTATTTATTTATTTTTTGGCGGAACTGGGATTTGAACTCAGACCCTTGAGCTTCCCAGGAAAGCACTTATTCTACTGAGCCATCTCCCCAGCCCCAAAGTAACATATTATGCTAGGCAAATGCAAGGACTAAAAATAAGCCACCTTTTTACCAGAAAAAATTTCATCTACCAAGGCATTAAGAGATGGTTCTCAGGAATATATTCTTAATGCCTTCAATTTACTTTTTATCACTTTACCTGGACTAAATATAAATAAATCCTCTATTTTTCATAATGCCTGAAACAATAGATAGGGAATTTCTATAAATGTGTGCAGTTTCAAAGGTTCTGCTGTAGGCAGCTCAATTAGAAATATTTTCCTTTTTTTTCTTTGGCAGAACCAGGGATTGAACTCAGGCCCTTGTGCTTGTCAGGGAAGCATTTATTCCACTGAGCCATCTCCCCAGCCCCTTGAATTAGAAATATTATAGGCAGTCAGACAGATCCAGGCCCTCAAGGAAACAACAGGGAAGACAGGGTGACCTTGCAACTGGGAAGAGAAAGACACTCATATATGGGCCACTACTCAAGATAAAAGAGGAAACAAACACTTTCCTAGGGATAAGCATCAGGGATTGATATGCTAAATAGGTATCAATCACCTTGAAAGAGCCCAAATGACCCCCAACAGGAAGAGACTCTGCCTTGTATTCATTCCTGTTTGTTATGTGACTCATTTCCTCTTTTGGTATGGGATTTAATCAATTTTACCTGAGCAATGGTACTTGTAATCTCATTGGTTGGCCAGAGTTTTATCCCACTTCATGCCCACCTAAGTGAGTTTCCATGTTATCTCCCACCTTAAACCTCCCTCACCACATGGTATTGTAGGGCCCAAATAATTTCTAAGGACATACATGAGGTTACATTGCCATTCTGTTCTGTATGTACCGCCTTAGTACATCAGCTAACCATATCAGCTAAATTACTGCCTAATGAACTAATGCTGTGAACCTTTGCCCCACTAGGGCCTGTAATTCCTGTTCCTAAAATAAAGAGGACATAAAAACCTCAGGTGGGGTCATAAACCTCAGGTCCAGTTTGAGCAAACATCACCTCAGGCCCAAAGACATTCTTGAGGCCTGAAAACATTCTTGTGAAATAGGTCACATTGTTCTGTTACACCCTCTTAGGGAACCGAAACCACAGAGTTGACCGATAGTTACACTAAAAAGTCATATGTTCTCAAACCCACTAATTATTTTAAAGGTCAACCTAAACTAACCAGTGCCATTCGCTTCTGTAACCGCGCTTGCAAAACCCCTCCTGCCTTTGTCTTCGGGCTTAAAACCCAGCCCACGGTCAGCTCGGGGCTCCCTGTCCCTGCGCATTCGGGGAGCCCCTTGCATGCATGGAAAATAAAATCCCCTTGCTTTTGCACGAGAGGATGTCTCTTGGAGTCTTTCTTCATGTGGTGGGCTTCTCAGACCTAACATTTGGGGGCTCATCCGGAATCGCCCTTGCGACGAATGGCTCCAACAGCCAACTCTCAGGGTAAGTACGGCTGTATAACTTTGTCTGTTGTCTTATGTTTTGTTTTGTGGTTTCATTTCATTCTCAGGTTGTGAGTGCTCATGTTTTGATTTCAAGTGGCTGGGAACAAAACGCATGAGCGTTGCGATCCCCGTGGCACTGTGGTTCAAGGTGCGTGAGCCCTTGGATCGTTCCCTCTTCCTGATGTCGTTCCGGGATTTGGTTTGGGCCACAAGTCACATCTCCGCAGAGTAATTTTGCCCGATGTTGTTCCTGGCTAGGCCTGATGTCGTCCGGGCTGAATTCTGAGCTCTTGCCTGATGTTGTTCTGGGCTGTGTTTTGACCAAGTTTTGAGTTCTTGCCGGCTTATGGTTGATACCTAGGTTTTAAGTTTTGGTGTTTGATGTTGTCTATGTCTGTTGTCTGGCGCCATAACTTCCTTTTTCTTTTTTACAGCATCTGCAGCATTTCTATTGTTAATGATCTCTTTCACCTACCGCAGCCTTCACGTGCCCCTGTTTATTTGTTTGCAGCAGTCTACACTGTTTTTGCCTACCTCTGTTCCCTTGGACTCCTGTGGAACATCGGTTATTTTGATAACATGGGACAAGTAACATCTGCTCCTCTCGCCCTTACCCTATGTCACTGGTCGGAGATTAGGGGGAGAGCACATAATCTTTCTTTGACTGTTAAAAAAGGAAAGTGGCAAATTCTCTGTTCCAAGAGAGTGGCCAAGCTTCCAGGTCGGATGGCCACCGGAGGGGACCTTCCACCTCCCCCTTATATGAGCCATTAGGACTATTGTCTTCCATCCCGGGAGACAAGGACATTCCGACCAACTGCCTTACATCATGGTCTGGCAAGATCTATGTAAAGACCCTCTAAATTGGGTAAGACCTTTCCTACTCCCAGGACACTTCCCCTGTCTCCATCCCAATTGGATCTAATCCTTCTGGATTCTGAAGGATTCATTGCCGCCTCCGCCGCTCCCTCTACGATTGTTTAAGTTTCACTTTTGTCTGTTTTTTTCTCTTTGTCTGCCCCCCCCATCTCTTGGGTAGTCTTTGGGCCCTAAGGTTCTCAACCCCAGGACATCTCTTGGAGTCTTTCTTCACGTGGTGGGCTTCTCAGACCTAACAGTATTACACTATAAAAGTCCCTAGAAAAGACAGTTTCCTGGGGACCACCTGCTCAGGCCTCCCTCCTGTCCCTCTCTCAGGCCGGAACTTGTTATCCTCCAATTTGTATATTCTGCTCATAACCTCCTTTTGTTCCTATAATTTATTCTTTGGTTTTAGAGAACACGAATTCATCCCAGATAACTTTAGAACCAGTAGTTTCATTTTTCCCCTCTATCCTTGAGATTACTGCTAATTAATGATGTTGGCTTCCGAATGCTGTGATATATAAATTCAAAGTAATCCCAAAATAGATGCCACCACAGCTATTCTGCAGATGCAGGTGAAGATTGCAAAGATTAAATATGTAGTCATTTTCAAGTAGGTACAGCAGATTCTCCTCGCCAAGCACACACACACACACTCACACACACACACACACACACACACACATGCACACATAATCTGACAGTGGCAGCCTCTATTGAATACTGCTTCATGAGGAAATTTTGGTTTGTGGGAGCATTATAGATTGCACTAACACAAACTAAAATGGCAATGATGTCACCTAAGTGATACAGTCATATGAGCGCATTGTCATACTTGCAGTTAGTCATTGACTGAAAAACAATTACATGCTGCATGACAATACATGGTGTGAAAAATGCAGCAATGGTAAATGTTTAAGTTAAAAATCACAATTATGGTAAAGGACACTCTGCTATGAATACTTCTCAGAATATTTTTTCTTTTCTTTTACCTTTTATGTACTTGGTACAGGGTAGAACTATGCAGCTTAGACTCAGAGTGATCCTCCTGTCTTCAGCCTCCCCAGTGATGGGATTACAGGTACGCGCCACCATGCCCTGCTTGGGCCAGAAAAGTATGCCATACCCAGAGGAATCCTGGGTCTTGCCCTAGCCAGGCAGGCACTTACACTGCCGAGCTATGTCCCAGCTCCAGCATTCTTTCTTCACACAACCTGAGCCCATCATCCTTGACAGTGGATGAAGTACATTCTTTTGCATGGGTATCTTTAGTTGCACAGTTGTGGTTAATTTGCTAGAGCAAATCTAATAAAAATATTTATCTTTTGTGATCATTCTGACTTTGGGAAAGGGCCAGAAGGGACATGGTGCCATACGTAGTGAATCAGGGGGCTGAGGACAGATGTGCTATAGTTGCCTGTCTTTCCCCCTGTTAGCAGCAGCACTCAGTGTTTTTAAGCATATCTTATAATGATACAAATTGCTTCAGAAAGTAGCAAGAACAGTGAAATAAGTATGCTGAAGGCATACTGTGAGAGAGATTAATGGTCATGCACGCTGGACAGTATGTACATATATTTTTTACAAGTGCATATATACATGTGTATGTATAAATAATGTCACTGTGAACACTGGATCAGCAATTCCTAGGGGGAATCAGAGATGTCATCAGTTCTCCAATACATAACTTGTATCATATATGTCTCTATTATAAAACATAATATTTAAAATCTATTATTGATCACTTATCAATGAACTCACAACTAAAGCACTAGAACTCATGTCTGGAAGAAGCCTATCTAAAATGTGCTTCCTTGGTAAGGTAAGTGATGACCTTCCTGCATTTTGAGGCACTAAATAATAACACTTCAGTATCATGTTAAGGACCCATTTTTTAAAGCAAAATGTCATGAAACAGAGACATCGGGGCTGGCCAAATAGCTCAGTGGATTAAAGCACCTGCAAGCAGATGCAGGGGCTCGGAGCTTGATCTCTGGGTCTGTTGTGCCAGCACCATCCACGGGGAGTGCTGAGATGGCAACTGGAACTGGGCGTAGTGGTGCGCACCTATAATCTCAGCTCTTGGGAGGCTCTAAACAGGCAGACACTATGAGTCCGATCTAGTAGTGAGACCCTGAACACCCTGTAGTCCCTTCCTTAAAATACAAGAGAGACATAAGGAACAAGTGAGATGGCTTGTTGGTCTTAAGTGCCGGCTGAGACATAGAAAGCAAACAACACGACACTATAACCAGGTCACAGAATGGACACTCACAGGCACAGCTCACGCACTGACTGAGAACTGCAGAAGCTCCTCGGTCAGGTTTAGCTGGAAACATACTCCTTGCACAGCTCACCATGCTGAATGTAACTACAGAAGCATCGAGTGTTGGTTCTTGGGTCACACGTACAGTGAGAAAATTCACAAGTGCAGATTTTGCACATAATATTATGATGATATGTGAGATCAGATATGATATAAAGGACACATCAACTTTCTTTCCTAGTGAAAGAACCTTTATCCTCATTTTGATTATCAATGTAATTGTAAATGAGAAAAAAATGCTATGCAAAAAATGTTACAAAAATTTCAATAGATTAAAATTGCATCATTAGAAGTCAAAGATATCTTTATATACTTTGGACTGCATAACAACACTGTCTGTAAACCATCATTTAAAAAAAAAGAATTTGGCAGAACCAGGAATTGAACTCAGGCCCTTGTACTTGCCAAGGAAGTGCTTATTCTGCTGAGCCATCGCCCTGGCTCCAAAAAAAAAAAAAAAAAAAAAAAAAAAAAGGAATTTGGAAAAAGAAAAGTCTATGAGATAGCTTGCTTAGGCAAGCTCAGACACTGGGGTTCGATTCTCAGCACCACAATGCCATGCCAGCCCTGCTTCTATGTGCACTGAGCTGGCCACTGAGACTGTATGTGGTGAAACACGCCTGTGATGCCAGCGCTGGAAAGGCTGAAAACAGGAGGATCACTATGAAGCCAGGCTGCATAGTGAGACCCTGTGACAATTAAATTTAAAAAAGAAAGAAAAATAAACAGGATTTCAAAAAAGAATAATAATAGAGCTTGTTCTCATAAATGTTGAGTACAGCTATATGTCATCATTGTAAAACATTGTGCACAATGTTTTCACTAATTTCCAGCTAATGAATATATAATTTCTACTACTTACCTTTTTTTTTTGTTGTGGTACCAGGGTTTGAACTCAGGACGCTGTGCTTGCCAGGCAAGCGCTTATTCTATTGAGCTATCTGCCCAGGCCCTACTTATCTATTTTGAAAATTTTAATAAAGATTCAAATTATACATTTTTAAGTATATGTCCAATTATTTGTGTATATATATGCATTATTTAATAATGCCCAATTAATTTTACAATAATACCCAGAAGTACAATTTTGGTTTAAATACCTACTAATATTCAGTCAAAAATATTTTCCCAGTACAATCCACATCTCACCGGTGACCCTGTGTCAACCTTCCAGTTTAGCTTGATGTTGGACCTTGTTACCTAAGTGGGAAAAATATTCTTAAAACTTAGGGAAAACAAAAACTAAATACATCTCATGAGTCAGAAAGTTATTTTTAATAATGTTTTATAATTTTTCAATAATGTTTAGTTATTTTTAATATTTTCCAGAGAAAAAAGTCAATACAGTGTAATTACAGAATAAAAATGGTTAATACATTGCATATTGTTATGCTCAAATTAGTTATTCAGAGTAAAAAGTACAACCATGTACTTGTCCAAACAATAAGTATACCTTTTTTCAATGAACTAAGGAAAATTAGTAGCATATATAAATATATTTGCATTTCCCTTTCTTCTTTTCTCCTTTGCTCCATCCCAGTTTCTTTTCTTCTGACATATTTCTGTACATTTCACAACCTCTATTGCACATTTTTGATCTTATTTACTCTTTCCAGCTTCTCACATGAGGGAGAAAATACAGTATTTATATATGTGATTCTGGATTATTTCACTTATGAGTGTGGTCTCAAGTTGCATCCATTGATTTACAAAGGACTCCAGATTATCCTTCTTTATGGCTGAGTAGTACCCCATTGTATAAAAATACCTCACCACTTTTACTCATTCCTTGGTTGATGGGCATTGGGGTTATTTCCAAGGTCTAGATCTTACAAATTGTGCTGCTGTAATCATGGGTTCATATATATCTCTGGTATGATGTTTTTAATTCTTAGGGGAAGGGGGATAGCTGGGTCCAACAGAAATTGTAATCCTAGTTTTGGGCGGAATCACCACAATAATTTCCACAGTGGTTATACCAGTCTGCACCAAAAGTAGAGAAGGTAGGAATCAAACCAAGGTCTTTGTGTTTGCCAGGTCAGGGCTCAAACCACTGAGCTACCCCCAGCACTATTGGTTCAATTTTTGATAATGCCAATTATTTGTGGGGTGAGATGAAATATCAGTGCTGCTCTAGTTTACATCTCTGGATGACCGGCGATATTGAACATTTTATCCTATGTTTATTTATTGTGTCATTTCTTTATCTGAGAAGTGTATATTCATGTCACATGCTCATTTTTGGATGGTGTCTTTAATTTTGGGAAGTCTGATATTTTTTACTTCTTTATATGTTCTTGATAGTGATCCCTTATCTGAGAAATAGCCAGTAGATATATTTTCCCACACTGTGTGTTGTCTTTTCCCTCTATTGGTGCTTTCTCTTGAAGTGAAAAAACTTTTCAGTAAGGTGAGATCCAAGCTGATTATTTTTTTGTTATGGCTCTTGCATAATGGGGATTTATCCATAATTCTTTGCCAATGCTTTTAGAGTGTCTTTAGAGCGTCTTCGTTACTCTTCTCTTGTTGCTGGGCCAAAATACCTGATACCCAAAGTGAAGGAAGGAATGTTTTATTTAGGCCACAGTCAGTGGAAGTTTCAGTCCATACTCAGCTGGCTCCAAGGCAGAGTTGCACATGGCAGAGGACAGAGTTCATGACAGCGGCAAAGAGCAAGAGCAAATGGGAGGAGTGTTGGCAACAATGGCAACAGAGAGCAAGTCTGTCTCCCTTAAACTTAATTCAGGCTATTTGTCCCAGGCTGGGTATAGCACTCAGCTATAGCACCCAGTGCTTCTGGGATTATTATACCCATGATCCCACAAGCACTTATACCCATAATCCCAGTGGATCATGAGTTAATCACAAACTCTAGAAGTCTTCCCTATGACTGTATGAGACTTTTCAGGGACAACTAGATCAAACCATAAGAAAAACTTTTACTTATTTTATCTTCCAACACATTTAATGTTTCTGTTTGCATATTAAGATCTTGGACCCAATCTGACTTTAGTTCAGTACATGGTGAAAGATACAGGCCCAACTTTAATCTTTATATGTGTGGAGCCAGTTTTTCCATCACCATTTATTAAAGAGGTTGTTGCTCTTCTAGTGAATGTAATTGTTCTTCTTTTCATTTTTTTGACAAATTTTGCATGCTTTTATCTGGTAATCTGAACTATTAATTTGAAGACAACAATATACAATACAACAACCTTTGCTGAAATCCTATCATTTTGTTTAGTGAAATTATGTAGAACTTCTAATTTTTTTATACTATTTTTATTATCTGTAAAAATAATAAAAGAGAAAGAAAGAAGAAAACAAAGAAAAAAAATGTTCAGTTTCCTAAACTGTGACCATGTAACCTATTTAATTTTAAGAAAGTATTTTCTCTAAGAGAGGCACCAAATATTACTTCTGTGGCATTTCAGGTACAAGGCATATTCTGGAGATGTTATTTATTTTTTTTGTTTTCATGTTACAAATAAAGTTATACAGGTGACTGGAGAGGTAAAGTTAGTAGGAGTGGAATGGAGGTTAATATTTAAGAATGAAGTAAGCCAAGTGTGGTGGTGCTTGTCTGTAATCTCAGAATGTCAGAGGCTGAGGCAGGAGAATCACAGTACATTTATGTAGCCAACATGGGCTACATAAAAAAGTGAAAGCCTATCCTGAATTACATAACTAGACCTTGCCTTGAAGAAGAAGAAGAAGGAGGAGGAGGAGGAAGAGGAGAAGGAAGAGAAGGAGGAGGAAGAATAAGAGGAAGCCGAGGAAAAGGAAAATAGAGAGAACAGAAAAATTCCTGTCGGAATGGAAAGTGTCTCTTATGCTTCAATAGTACAATACACACTATTATATTTTAATTAAAATAAGTTGTGTCTAAGCTCAATTGATTTTCCCAAGAAAACCTTTCTTTATAAAAGTCCTCTGATCAAGAGACTTCAGTGATTCCTGTTGTGTACTGAACAAAGGTAAGGAAGGGGATTGGATTTATTAACCTTCTAGGTATTTAATAGAATCTCATTTAACCTTTAGCAAAACCGTGTAGTCAAAAAGATTGTGTCTATGGAGGAAAAAATCCAAACTTCAGGAAAGCACGCAACTTGACTAGTTACATCTGCCTGGCAGAAGAAAACTTTTGGAAAGGTAAGTATTTAATCCACCTTGCTTACAGTTTTTCTTTAGCCCTTGTTACTGTCTTCCAGATTCTCCAAACATATTTGTGAAGAAACAAGTTATGAAGGACTGAGAAGATGCTCTTTCAATTTACCTGTATTCAGCCAAAATTTATTGCTTATTATATGTGTGGAAAGTTATATAAGCAAAGGTGGGTAGCCTGTAGTTTTCCTAAGATCTTATTTCACTTAATGCTTTTTACAAACAATATAAATATACAGTTACCAACTATTTTGTGTGGATTAATTACTAAAACAGCATTTCCTATACCATCTATGATTTCCTATTTTGTTATATTTAATATACTGGTTTAAAGTTTCATAGGAAGCAATATGAATTTTAAAAATCCGTCTGACCTTTGATAGTTCTTCTCCCTACACCCAATGTGTTAAAAATTATAGTAGTGATTCAATCCAGAGTATTCAACTACCAAATAAAACATATATTATTCTTTTCTATTCCGTTCATTTTCAGCACAATCACATGCAAATATGTAAAGCAGTATAAACAGTTGTGCGTGTGAAAAAAGATGTAACTGCCATGCGCCATGCGTACAATCCAGCCAGGGAAGTGATCACATCCACTAGAACACTGCTTCTTAAGTTTAAGTGTGCACAGGAGCTGTTAAAATATGCATTCTGATTAAGTAGGCTTAGGATGGTGACCTGATATTTTTCAACAAACTGTCACTTGTGGCTTTAGATTGCAATTTCAGTAGGAAATTGCTTCTTAACCTCAATCTTTCATTAGGTTACAAACATCTTCATTTTGTTTTAGTGGGTTTATTTAAGTACATGTTTACTCAGAAGAATTTTTCCCCTATAATTTAGATTGGTGCTGTGGCGTGAATGCTTGTGGTGCTCTAAAATTCCCATGTTGGCATCCTAAACACCCCTGGAGTGAGTGGATACAAAGACAGGGCTCTTTGGAAAGTGACGGGCACATGAGGATACAGCTGTCATACTTGGGGCTGGCTTCATGATGGCTCCATCAGTAAGAGCTAATTAGCCCTTTTCCTCAGGTGACTACCCAACAGGAAGATACCCAGTATGACCAATAAAACAGAAACTCACTTGATGCTATATGTGAGGTGCTTTGCCCTTGGGCTTCCCAGAATTCAGAATACCAAGAAATGAATTCCTGTTGTGTAGCACACACCTAGTTTATGCTGATTGGTTTTGGCAATACAAATGAAGGTGCTTGGCAAGCTAGTAGAGAGCAGAGAATGAGTCTTTCTGAACTTGACATTATGAGTACACAACACAGGTACAACCTCAACAGTGAAATCAGTAAACGCTGGTCTCAAGGACTAATTTCAGTCTGAAGGAGTTTGGCTACAGTACATTATTTGGAAATCTAAGCAGCTCAGTCAGGTAAAAGAATTATTTGAATAATGTAAATTTAGGCACAAAGAAAATATGTAGAAAACATCAATACAAACAAAAGAAATGATTGCATAATAATTTAATGTCCACTTATGAAGACAACATGCATTGCTTACCGAATAGAATAATGCTTTTGGAAAAATCATATTGTTTCTAAGACCTCCAACATCAAATTGTGCAGGTTGTGGCTTTCTGAATTCTATGGAGAATATCGTGTTCCAGTAAATACTTTTACTGACACAAATAGCTATTGTCCTCTGAAGTATTTGAGTCATTTTTCAGCAAGCAGTGTGAGCCCTACAAAGTATGAATACTGTTGCAAGGAAGTAATGGATCTTGAGGAACCTATAAATTTATAAGCAGGAAAGAATATGAAATGAGTTACAGGCTTGTGTAAACTGACTTTAGCATTTGATACAGTTTAGTTGTACATGTACCTAATAAAGTGCAGCAGTGCCAATTCTTGCAAATAGTTGCTAAACAGGATGAGAATAGTAACTAAGGAGGCAAAAGTCTTTCATTTCAACTTGAGATGTATCCCTAGGTTTTTTTTTTTTTCCAAAGGGGGTCTTACTAACTCATTAAGTGTTATGGCTTAACGATAGATGTTCCCATAAGCCTTATCAGTTCATTGGTGGCCCTTTTCAAAGCTGGCTGTATCTAGAGTGTATGATACTAAATTAAGACACTTACTGACTTACTAGAGTTCTGAGTGCAGATAATAGGAGGATTACTCTTTTATGGGTGTCACCAGCCAAAAAATCTATAGCCTAGGTAGGATACAAAAGAAGCAAGGACGCCTTGCTTCTCTTCTCAGGAACACTCCAGTCTGCACCTTCACCTTGGATGTTGTCTCCTGGCTTCTAGCACAGATTCTTCAGCCTTTCAGTGCAGACCCTTCAGCTTTCCAGTACAGACCCTTCACCTGCTGTTATGGAGTCACACAGCGCAGTACAGAGAACTCTAGGCTTTTGACCTTTACTCAGTCCTTTGCATCTCCAGCATGCAGAAAGATCTTTTACATTCTTTCATACTTAACTTTGCAGGCAACTACTGTTAATCCTTATGTATTAATATCAGCTGCCTGCTAAGCAAGCAAAACATCCTGAGTTTGATCCTCAGTTTAACTGATTAAATCTGTTATTCTGGAAAGCACTGAGACATTTTGTTTCAGAAAAGTGGGTTCATTGCTGTGTCTGTACCTGACCATGTGATTCAGGAGCCTTTGGAAACTGGCTTGTTGGAAGAGTCTGGAAAGGTCTGGTGATGCTGGGTGAACAAAAAGCCCTGAAATACCTTCAGCTGAACCTGAGGGGAGAGTCTAGTCACATGACAGAAGATCAGAATGTTGGCAGACATGCATCCAGGCTCAGGAGGCTTCAGGTAGGAACTGAACTTATATTGGCTGCTGGACTCCAGAAAATGTGTGCTTTGCCAGAACATTTGCCTGCATTTTGCTCTTGTCCAAAGAAACATTACTTGAAACTAATTGTGGTAGACTAATTAAACTGATAGAAGAAATTTCTAGACAGCCCAATGTTGAGCTGGTAGCACGAATACTATTGAGCATTTTAGCCAGATATATATTTAGAATCAAGAGCATAGAGCCTAGTAAAATCATTTTAAACAATGAAGTTTGCTTAGAAAGGAAACTCCAATAAATTTTCAGACTGTAAAAATGAAGCAGAGGAGAATGTGGTGGCTGAGAAGGAAGGGGCTGATAGAAAACAAACTGGCCTCAGGACATCACAAGAACCAACAAAACTCCAGCCTCAGATAGCAAAAGCAGAAGACTGTGCTTTGAGAAGAGAGGCCCTGAGCACCAGGTTCCAGAACGGTGGCAATGTAGGCTAATTATTCCTCAGGACTGGGTATACTGCATTCAACAATCCAGGAACTCACCCCCTAAAACCAAGAGAGGAAGAAGCCTGGGTACTGCTTCAGGTGGTGGCAGACCTTGACATCATCCTCATGATGCTGCTTTTAGATGTGGGCAAAATGCAAGAGGTGTGGAACACTTCTACTCAGACTACAGAAGCAGGCTTGGGAGCACAGACGCTATGCTCCTGACACAGTGTGTGAAGATATGAGCATAAAGCCAACAGTATGTACACAGGCCTATTGCTACAATGTAAAATCATCTTCCAGATATGGCAATACTGGCAAAGAGCTTACTCTCCTTTTTCCTTTTCAATGCTTTAGTAACTAAGTTCAAGACCACGTCTATCTCTAAGAGGTTGATTTAACAAAGGTCATTTCCAGGAGACAGTGGTTACTGAAAAGCAAGCATAAAGTATTATTGACTAAAACATACATGCAGAACAATGGTGAGACAATATGAACTGAGCTCCCTCTGTATACTGCCCCTCCACTACCCCAATAATAGAATACTCCACAAGATACCAAGTTTGACAATCATAATACCAAAATACAACCACTCCTGTGAAGTAGCAAAAAATAATATTTAAAACACATCATATCTTAATACTTGGCTTTTATAGGTATGACTTTAAATACCTGGAAAGACAAATAAGATGTTCCAATAAGAACATAGCTGTCCTATATGTGTAGTAGCACTGAGTATATTTATACATGTGTATTTAATAAAGGCTATACTTTTAAGTTGTTATCTAAATAGACACACTATGGTCTAGATACTTTTTGCATTCCATCTTTTTTAATCCATGGGACAGATACATGCATATATAATACTTAGAGAGGACTTTAACATTTCAATTTCTAAGAGGTTTGAAGATTATTCTTTTTAATCCACAGAACATGCTTAAGTAAATGCAAAAGAATTGAAATTATCTCATGTATAGTATCTGAACATAGTACAATTAATTGGAAATCAAAAGAAATCACAAAATCTCTATAAATACATGGAAATTAAATAGCACTCTATTGAACAACAAATGAGTCACAGATAAAATTAAAGAAAAAAAAAAAAAAACAGCATCTGTTATTAAAGGATAATGCCCATACAAGATTCTAGAACTTACAGGACACAATGAAAGCAGTCCTAAGACAGAAATGTATAGCAGTGAATACACATATTAGGAAAACAGATTGAGCTCACATAAACAGCCTAATGCTGAATCTGAAACTATAAAAAAGAAACAGATCAAACCAAAAACTTATATGAGGGAAGAAAGTATAAAGATGAGAGCAGAATTTGATGTAACAAAGACTAAGAAGACAATACAAAGAATCAGTGAATCAAACAGTTCGTTTTTGAAACATTAAATAAAATTCATAAACTGTTAGCCAACATTATCAAAGAAAGGAAAGAAAAATATTCAAATTCATACAACGAAGAAATAGAAATGTGAAATCACAGTACAGAATGGCAGTTAATCACCAACAGATTATAATCCATGATCAAGTGAGATTTAATCTAGAGAAGGTTCAACATACACACATTAGTAAAAGTAATGGGCTATATCAACAGGGCAAAAGGAAGATTCACAAGAGATAAAGAAAAAACTTTTGACAAACTTCAACATCCATTTATGATAAAAATAAAAATAACACTACACAAATTAAAATAGATGATCTTTAGCTCAATCTGATAAAGGCAAACTATGACAAACCAAGAGCCAACATCATAATAAATGGACAAAAACCAAATGCTGGGATGTGTGGTTTTATAATTCTGTCATAGATCCACAACCTCTCTACATCTATATTATTTATCTTTAGGAAATGTTGTTTTACAAGGTTGGAGGTAGTATTCAGATCAGCTTTTCAAATTATCTACACAGACTTTCTTTAAAAAAGGCCAGTAAATCTTCCCAGAGGGTGGTGGGCATTTACAGCCTTTGTTTTTTTTCTGGTACTGGGAACTAAACTCAGGATGGCATTTTTAATTAGCCAAAGGTGTAATGTTACCATTCCTCTCTAGTAACTATAGGATCTCTAATGCCTTACTCTGCAGGAAGGGTAAGGACTTTATTTTTCCACTGCTAAAGATGCTACGATATCCACCAGTTCAGCCGCCACCCCAGTACCCGGATCTATGCAGTTCTGTGACACTAAGTAAAGTTGACTTCACTCTGAGGAAGTCCGGGGGCTGTCATGCTTATCACCACCGGAAGCTGTGGTCCCTACAAGGCTCCATGGCTAGCAGGGCCTTTGTCTGGGCAGCAAGGCTGAGTCCCAAGACCCAGAGGTCTAAGGAGTCCAGGTTGTCTAAGGCTGCATCTACCCTGTGGTCATGGAGGTGGCCTGGGAGTGGCTCTTTCCCAGAAAGAAGTAGATGTTTTTGGAAGGCTCTGATAGGCTGTATAAGACTTTCTCAGAGTACATTTCTTCAAGCTGCTCTGCACAGAAGTCCAAGGATCGTGCAAGAGGAAGCAACCAATATCTGAGGAAAGACAGGAAAGCAGGAGCTCACGCCTCGAGTTCTATGAATGCACCGAAGTGAACACAGCCTGAGAGAAGCTCCAGGAAGCTGGAGATCACGCTGGTGACTGACTAGAGGTCCGAGGAAAGGAGTCCTGTGCCTGAGGAGCAACTCTGGGGTTTAGAAAATGAGCACGGTCTCATGGATTTGGGCATATGGCAGTTATTAATAACTTCTTTTTGACCCCTTGCACTTAGTAACAAAAACTGAAGCCAAGCTGCAGGAGAATAAGGAAATACAGATAAATGAGAAAGTAGATACAAGGCTTGGAGCCAAAGCTTGAAAAAGTGTGCTATTGAAAGATAAAGATGTGTGAGACACTGGCTTAGAGTAGCTTTGGGATGTTATTGGTCATATTATTATCATTATTATGGATATTGAACTGGCAGGGAACGAGGTGTGCTTATCTCCTGATAAAATTATCTTCCAAAATTTTTAATGGTTGTATCTTTGCTGTGTATATTAATTAAATCCATTTTGGAAAATTGGAACATTTTCACATTATGCCTGATCAATAAACAAAAAATGCTGCAGTTGGAGAACATGCTGACAAGAGTGAGGCTTCTCTGTAGTTGAAAGAAGCTAGATTTCTGAACCCATGTGTGGAGGCTCTGATGGTATGGACAGTAGTTTGTGTTTTAGATATAGGTTTTATTTAATTTCATCAAAAATCCAGTGGGGAGGTGTAATGATGATCTATAGCGAAAAGCTGAGGAAAGTGAGTTGTGGCAAGACAGTGAAGATTGGGGAGTCTGTTTATAAAACCATTTAACTTCTACTTTAAAAGGGAGATAGGGGATGTGGAGATAGCTCAGTAGAATAAGT